>JAGFNK010000809.1:0-21253 GCA_025769875.1 Russula earlei | reverse complement strand
AGCACCGCTAGCCATTTTCCGGGCATGAGCTGTTCTCCGCCTCTTTTCTCTTTGTCGACAGGTAATAAAATATCGAGCGCAAGATCTTTCCATCTCAACGTTCCATTAACACCACTCCAGCGTATCCCATGTCTTCGAATAATGCACGTGAGGTCGGGTCGTAAGGCACACGCGGGCGAGCCGCAGGGTGCTTGAGTTTGTTGGATTTCCGTAGGGATAAGATGGATGAATATGGGAAGGGAGTACTTTGATGCAGTGCCTCAATGGATCAAAAAAAGAAAGGGAAACCGGGAGAATGTACGAACTATCTGAATCGTCAGGTTCGGCGGAACCATGTGCATGGGATATCCATTTCTGCGGTGGACGCTCACCTCAGTACAGAGGCCATGGAGTTCTCACCAGGGAGGACGAACCACTATCAGAAAGATTTCCCTTCAAGTACTCTGGCGTTCCGATGGTGTCTAACACCTTCAGGTCATTCTCGGTCATGTGAAGGTAGCAGAAAGTAAGATCCTTGAACCTCAATTAGTGAAGAGAACGCCACTTGAAAAAAAGGATCCGCACAGTCATGCCCAACACAAATGTGGTACGGAGCTGGTTTGGCTATGAGGGTCTGCAGCATCTGCCGATAGACGTTGATTCGTATTGTGCACAGTACCGTTGCCCGACGAGATATCGTTGAACTGCCAAAGGAACGAGGTGTGACCATGTGACTCCTTGAGACTGGTAGTCCCGTATAACCGATAAAAAAAATACGAAGCCTATAGCCGCGGTCAACCCACTCAAAAATTTTCGGACCTGGATTTGTATGCGGCCGTTGGGACGAGTACGGTGATCCCCATATATATACGTTCTTCCCCGCCCGCCGCCGTTGGATTTACGTACTTGTGGCAGATCGACTTCAAAAGTTGTTGTCAAGGCGATATCTCTCCGCGAGATTTGTCCAGGTCTGACGGCTGACACTCAGTTCCTTCTGTGACAGACCAGCGCTGATCCGCTGAGAATTATTTTTTTTTGCAATCATGGTCGACATGGAGCACGTAACAGTATACACCGCCTCGAGCGTTCCGGCCGCTGCTTCGCATCCCGCCATCAACTCCTTGCAATGGACCGAGGACGGTCAATTATTGTTCTTGACGAAAATCGCGGTCTATATACTAGTTAGCACTCCTCTCTGGTAATCCCTATTTTATCCGATGGTAACTATCGCATCGAGACTCCCGATCTTGGGGTCAATTGTTGTAGTGCATCCGAAGTCGCGACCACACAACTCAAAGAAGGTGGCCCACGTGCAAATACCCTTGGGTGGTTTAGGACCGTTCTGGAGCTCGATAGGCGGTCATTTCATCATTGGCCAAGTGAGTCGCAAGGTAAGAGGCGTTTCTTTTGGGAGGGAATTGTAATGACTCCTCCCGACTCAGACTGGGATAGCCTGGTGACAGGATCTCTGGATGTATCCATTAAGTCTGTCGTAGCGTCTCCTAGCTTTCTATCTGCGGACGCAGGGTATGAACACACACTGGCCCCTTTGTAAAGCTCACGGCCTAGGGCTAAAGCTGTATATTGGCGGTTATCACCACAAACCTGGAGCTATCGTTGTGGGGATCTGTCAAAAATCAATTGGATGGGCAGTGGGTCAAGGTATCCGAGTCCAATTTCGATTTCTGAGAGAATTATGTGTCACTGACTGATTGACGGTCAGCTGCAGGATGCCGTATCCTTGTTACGATCTCTCGCAGTCATCCGAACAGATGACCGTCTGCAACAGACTCTCCAGACACAAGTTGTCTGTAAGTAAATATGGTTTAATCGCCAGAACGTCCAACCAGCCCTTCCTGATAGGTTCTTCATGGTCGAGACAGCCAGACTTCGGCGCTATCCCTGCTTGCATCTGCGACGGTTCTCTCTTAGCTATTGGAAATAGAGCCGGTTCTATCCTCCTGCTGAAGTAAGTATGAGTACGAAAGAAAGTACTTGTTCAGGATGTTGATCATGCGGGGCTAGGTTCACCGCAGAATCAGGGTCAGACCAATGTCTTGAGCACGTTCAAACGGTCGATGTTAGTGAACAATGGATCACTCACTTGACGTGGCTCCCGTGGACAAATGCTGGCGAGAATGAATGTGAGTTACAGGAGTACCTAGGAATTGGTTTACTTTATAAACTCGAATAGGTGTTGCCATGCTCGTTCATTGTACTTCTGATGGCGCCGTAGGGCTCGTTAAAGTTACGAGGAAATGTCACATGGAGTCAAGAGGTTCCGAGTATGGCCCTGGCCTAGTACTGGAAACGAGCGTCAACCGCTCGCAATTGTCGATTTGCAAGGCCGACGACCGTATCATTATGGGTCTTTCCTTTGTCGAAACTCGGGACATGGAAGTGAGCCTGAATAGTAGTTTCCTTGTGAGGCAATGCGAAGCTGAGGCCGATTTTGCAGCCCATCGTTGTCGTACTTAGACCTGGCGTCGTCCAGCTGTGGGCCGAAGAACGCGATGGAAGTGCCTGGTCAGGTCTACTTTCCTTTCACCTTCACAGTCAGGGCATTTCGAGTGGATCCTCAATGCTTTATCCTCCGTCCGGTGTGGTATACTCTCCTGAGCATGACACGCTTGTTTTGTCTCTGATCGATGGAAGTTTCCACGTCATCTACGATATCTCTTCCGCACCGAGTTCGTCGCTCCTAGGTTCGACAAAAATTCCTTATTTCTCAAGTGGTCTTTCCTCGATATCCAGAAGAGTTTTCATGCACATAGAGGGAGATGTCATCACTCATGCAGAAATGAACCGGATCTACGGTTGGTATCGTTTGGCGGGTTTCCTATGGTTAACTGGGCGCATGAGTAAGCTTCCAACGAGGTCGACATTATTTGCATATACCCCCACTGCAGGAGGTCCTGTCATCTGATTTTAGTTACAAGCATGAAGCCAGACATAGCAAGACTTTGGTTCTAACCAAGATTCATGCAGAAGATAGTGACAAAGTTGTTCTGGAGATGCTCGCTGACGTTATCGCAACCCGCCAAAGCATGCACGTAGATTCCTCTCCCACCGCAATACTCGTACTAATAAGCATTGGTACGATAGCTCCGGGAACAGCTCCGATACATACTCTTCGCCCCATTCTATTCCGCCTTGTCCAGGGTGGTGTTCTTACACGACTCCACTCCCGCTTCTCCAGGCCCTGCGAAGGTCCGCATCAGAGAGTCATTTGGAAATCGCCATACCGCCCTTGATCTTTACTTCTTCCGCCTCGCCCCGCCCATTATTTCGCACGAGCATCGGTTCGGTCAGTTGTGTTCGGAAGATGACACCTTACTTCGCATTCGTCTAAAGCTAGCGATTGCGGACTTTTGCTGGGTAAGAGCGCCCTATTTCTTTTCCGCTCATCTGCACAGGCTCATTCTTGTTACACATTTGATCGAATCCAATTGCCATACAGAGGTTATCCTCGAGCCCAGAGAACCGAAATGAATTTGGGACAGTTGCCCGAGATCTTATGAGCGCTATTTCTCATCGCGTTCTGGGAATACTTGTTCAGCACATTGATTTCGTCGCACATCTTCTGACCCGTAAGGCGTCCACTGCTCAGCTTCTCCGCCTGCTGAACTGTATCGTGACATGATTTAGGGGACGACCTGCCGTTTGTGCTGCGCGTCATAATTCAGTGCATGCTACCAGGTGTACCCCCAGGAGTTGTCAGTCAAGGCTAAAAGGCTAGCCGACAAAGTGACGGCGTTTTTTTCCACCCGCTGGGCACGAGGACAGTATCAAATGGATCACGGGAGCTTGTGTCCTGCTTGCCATGTAGAGGTTCCTTTGACAGATGTTACCCTGGCTACATGCTCGAACGGTCATAGATGGCGTAGGTCCTTCCCAACATCATACATCCCCTGTCTCACGCTGATCGGCTTTGACCCAATGCCTTTTTCCTGTTTCAGCCCGCTGTTCTGTGACATCGTTATTCTCTCGACTACGAAGGTCCAAACATGTCTAGGCTGCGCTCGAAAGGCCCTTCTCCCTGTTGCGAGATCCCGGTATGAACAGGAATCTGGAACGGAGCTAAGTTCGGGTGAGGGGGGTTCCAAGCTAGCTGTAGCAGGTGATTCAAGCTCGGTTGGGGACTCAATTACCGAGAATGTTCGGACAATCGAGCGCGGCTGGATCGTGCAAGAGCTCTTGAAGGCGGTGCGCCGGTGTATCTTCTGCGGAAATAATTTCGCCATTCTCGTATAAGATGTCATAGGCTCATAGCGAATGAGAAAGGTTCTCTCCGTCTACTTATCAATAGGATTGTGCTACTAATACTGGTCTCTGAAAACTGCCAAGTTGAAAACCATTCTCATCGGGGATTTGCTTCTGGCTGAGCTGAGCAGCTCACTGACAGCGCAACGCAGTATGTCGTCTCGCTAACCGTACGAATTTGGTATGGTGCACTTACTGTACGCCTAGACTCCAAGATAGGACGCTCTGAGCCCGGAAATGGGACGTTTACTATGAATCGAACCGAACAATCATCATGAAAAGAAACTGCGCATTTTCCCTGGATACGCTGCATCAATGTGTACTTAATCAAATGTAACGCTCTATGTGTTGTGTGCGAAAATGTATTATAAGTTGTCGAATTTGTGTCCGCGTTCTGGGTGGGCTACTGTACCAGTGCAGTTCATTGACCGCTATTCTCTTACTCGCCGCTGTGTGCCCCATCTGCCTTCCGACCGAAAGGTGTACGCCAAACAAAGCGAGGCCGTGCTTTCAAGTTCGATGCTCGAACTCAGTCGATTAGAAGCTTCTCGGCTGTGCATGCTGCACTCCACAGTCCATTCATCGCCATGGACAAGGTCATGGTCAATCGAAGACCAGCTTCTGATTCGAGAACTGCCACCACAAATCATCAAACCGTGGCGATCTCTGACGAATAGCGAGGGATGTGGCATGGGTGCGCTCCCGCTTGGCCTTGGGATGGGAGGTTAAGTTACTGATAATAATAAAATAAACTTATCGAGGAATTGGTAAGCAAATGGGCCACGGGGAATGTCGTCACGCGGCACGAGTACACTCTCCACTAACCACCACTACAAACATTCAGTTCCCGCCGCGACACTAACGTTCATTCTTACGCATCTGAATAGGTACGGAACATTCAGCCCATTTTCAAGGCTTGGCCGCATCGAGCACAGATAGGTACCATGACGGAAGGTGGTCGGAACACCGAACTTGGAAATGATATTTTCGTGAAATCGGTAGATGAAACCGACACGGACCAAGATACTTGCCGAATCTGCAGCGCGCCTGCGGAACCAGATCAACCACTTTTTCACCCGTGCAAATGCTCAGGCACGATTCGGTACATCATCAAGACTGGTGGGTCTTGTGTGATCCATTTTCTTAGCCCACGCTGACATACAATTCAGCTTGACAACATGGCTCACCCATAGCAAGAAAAAAACTTGTGACGTGTGCAAGCATCCGTATTCATTTATCAAGGGTGAGGCAATCATTCCTTCAAATTGGGTGGCCTGACCTCTCCGCAGTGTATGCGGATGACATGCCTTTGCGTTTGCCTGTGATACTCCTCTCAAGAAAAGTCGCCCAGCAGGTTGCATTTGCGATCCTCTTTTGCCTCCGTGCCATCGTCGTGTCCTTCGTCTGGCTCGCCATCTTACCATGGGTTACAGTCTGGACGTGGAGAATGTATTTTGCGATGGGCAATTCCACGTACGTGACTATGGCCTCTGCGTGCTTATTTATCGTTGATGAATTCTATAGTGCTTGGTGGATCAGCGCACGCCCACGGTCGTCATCGTCATCCCCGTCATCATTCCTCTTCTACAATCTCACCTCACGGTCCCAATCGAATTCAACTGCAACCAATACAACCCTTCGCCGCTCCTCCAATGACACAGATTCGTCCATATTGGATGCCTTTCTTGCTCACCCACTGCTTCGCTCTGTGTCGGCAGATATATTCACTGGCCAGATTATCGCAACCCTCATCGTCCTTGTATTCATCGCCATCTTTCTTTTGCGTGAATGGATATCTCAGAATGCCCGTCCCGGTGTTTTTGAAGAGGCGATCCCGCAATTGCAGCAGAGCGTGAAGCCGAGCAGGAGCGTGAAAGACAGCAGGAACGCCTGCGTGAGCAGGCCAGGGCCGCAATCGAGCAGCGCGACATCCAGTTGCGCAGGCGGCAGCAAGCTGAGGCAGAACGTCTCTTACGTTTCAAGGAAGGCGATCCACGTCAACTAGAATCAAGTAGGCGCAATGCAGATAAACCGATGCGAGATTTGCCCTCGCAACCTCCGTCCAGGCGGGCGCATGAGCTACGTGTCGCATGCGTCCCTCAACCTTCTCAGCTTGATCAAGTTGTACTGTCCTCGAGTGACGCTGTTGGGAGCAGTGCAATGCTTCCTACAGTCAAGGACGACCAGAATACGTCTTACTCACAAGCGCGGCAGGAATTGGCACGAGCAGCCGAGAAACGCCGACTTGTTGTCCTTGCGAGCACGTCTTCTACCGCAGAGGTATGGACCCACAAGACAACAATACAGGGCCATCAGTCCAAGCGAAGGGTTTCGACCATTCCGTATCCGGAAGCGGTAAAGGGAAGGCCAAGGCAATAGACCTTGAGGGATCAACTGACCAGGGCTTGACTTCGATGTCTGTGGTCAACAATGCAGCAAATGTTTTAGCCATCCTCAAGCAGAAACGCATCGCTTGGGGTATTCCTGATGCAGAGTCTTGGACCCTCTACGATTTTGAACGGTTGGAGATGACTAGATTCAGCATCGACCTTATGTTCTCACCATATAGTGTTGTGGCAGAAATGGATCCATTACAGCTCATTCAAGCTGAGGTTGACCGCTCGGTAACTCAGGATGGGCTAACCTCATTTACCAGTGTGGGCCTTCATGCGCATTGGGTGGCTGTCCCTGATGACTGGACTGAACGACTTGGGCATGCTGTGGACGACGCCTGGCGGTGGCGGGCAAGGCGGCGTGTGCTTTGGGAACGTTTACGTGACGAGGCAGAGCAGGATGGTCTTGGCACACTGCAACTACCCGCGAGCTGTCTGGCATATCAATCGAAGAGCTGCATACGGTCCAAGAGGTAAATGGTGTTCGGACACCACCTCGAGCTCCGAGGTTGATCAGCCGATTGCCCGTGCTTTCTACGTCATCCCATCCGGGTGCAACGGATGATGGATCGTCTTTGCTATCTGCCCACAAGCGATTAAGGGCGGAAGGTTCCAAGATGGGGCGTTCCTTCACAGTCAGCACGGTATCCCTTGCTTCTCCGGATGAAGATAATGAGGGCTCGCATCACGTGCGCGTACAAATACAATCGTTGGCAGACACGAAGCCCTTCTCATTTCCCCCCGCCAAATGGCAATGATGACAGCCCGCTGCTTCCATATACTCCACAGAGACCCTTTCCCAATTATCCGCACGTCATCCCATCCCCAAGAGAATCGCCCTCACAACGCCCGGAGTCTGCACCCTTCCTAGCGGCGTGTCGTTATCATTGCCTCCCTCTTCTTCCGCACTTCCCCTGATCTCACCTCCCGCTCGCCCCTGCGATTTCTATGCCCAGACGACCCGCCAATGCCGAACGCAACGATTCCAACACCGACTTCTGGACCATCCTCATTCTTATTTCGCAGCAGTGGGGATAGCACGCCCCTCGCGTCACCGAGTCCTCGCAAACGTACCAACCTCCGGAAGAGTTTCAGGAAGGTTCGGCGCGGCGAGGTTACTTTGATGGTGCCGTGGAAGTCGACGACGAAATAGACTGTAACAGGGAAAAGATGAGCGCTGAAGACTTTGATCGAGATAGGGCGCTATATTTCAAGGAAGAGCTCTTTTCGCAGAGTTCAGAGATGGAATCACAACGTAATGTCGAGGAAGAAGAGGAAGACGATGGGGATGAAGGAGACCTTCCCGGTTTATTGGCAGGACTCGGACGAAGATGGAGAGGAAGACGCCAGAGAACTACGGGGTGCTGTGCGACGCAGACAGGGACGCGCAGGGTGGGGGCCCGAATGGGATGATGCAGGGCTCCCCGACGTGGCAGACGAGGATGTGATTGTCGAAGCTGATGATGATGGTGAAGACCCGGAGGGGGATGAAGATGGACGACGCGGCCCTGGCAGCGCAGCTTGCTGACGAGGATATTGTTGTTGAGGATGATATGGAGGGCGCTCTTGAAGGTAAGGCATTGACACATCCGAGTTGGAGTTCTAGTTTCTTGACAGATTTTCTCCAGCGATTGGAATGAGAGGTCCGCTTTACGTCGTTGCGCAAAATGTAATGCCTCCCATCTCTTAAGCGATGCGTGTACTCAAGTTTGATTAACACAGGCGGCCTTGATGATCTTCGTGCTCGATACGGCAGTCGGACTAGGCGTGTGGCTCCCTTTTACATTCGGCAAGTCGACCGCTCTACTTTCCGTAAGTCCTCTCCTTCGCATGGCACAATGGCCAGGCTAAAATTTTGGTAGCTTGACCCGAGGCGAGCTCTGCAAGTGTTGCATTGGCCTATTCGCGTCATACGTATCGTGACAGATCCAGTGGTTGACTCCATCTTTCTCATACTCGGTTACCTTATCCTTCCATTCATTGCTCGTATGCTCGACGGATGTTTCACGGCTGCATTATGGGCCTTTTCAAGTGTCGTTCCTGGTGATGCTCTCCAAACGTCCGCGTGGTTTTATCGATAACATAGTAAGCCTTCCGTCGTTTCTGTTTGCGTGGTTTTACCCAATCTACCGTAGGGGGAGAGAGTCATGAATTTCCATTGGGATACCGCAAATGGTTACATCCTTTCTCTCGTCTCAAAAACTCGCTGCCGAACCGGGCGACGCCCCGTCGTCGTCTATCATTACTCGTCTCCTGGAGTCAAGGCATCCAATCGTTGTCGCCATAGAAACATCCTTAGATGCCTGGGGCAAGCAAGCCAAGACCAGTTCATATCACGTCGCGACGGGTTGGACCCGAATGGCCCTTGGGGATGGAACTGGAGAGAGAGTCTTTGCTATAGCACTTGGCTATGCCGTCATCGGACTACTAATCGCCTTTTACCTTAACGTTTTTACTGTTGGGTCTGTGAAAAGTGCTGGGAGGGCGGTCAGGAGTGCCGTACGGCAGCAGTTGCTTGTGGTCAAGGCAAGTCTACTGAGTAACATTTGCTGTGTCCCAGCTGATCTGAATTTAGGTAGCAACCTTCATCATCATCGAACTGGTTTTATTCCCATTAGGATGCGGCATCAACCTCGACTTATGTTCCATCTGGCTTTTTCCTGAAGCAAGTCTTCAGTCGCGAATCGCGTTCTTTCAATATGCACCCTTGACGGCAACGTTTCTATCATTGGGTCGTGGGCACAATGTTTATGTAAGTCTACTCCCTGGCTGATTTCTTTCGCTGATTGTATTTCGCAAGGTACCAATTTGCAATTTTGCTTGCAGGATGCCGCACCATCATGCGCCCCGGAGCCATGTGGTTCATCAAAGATCCATCTGACCAGAACTTCCATCCCATTCGTGATATCCTTGAACGCCCTGCACTGGTACAGCTCCGCAAGCTTTTCAGTCAGCGCAATTATGTACGGATTGGTAGTGGCCTGCGGTGTGGGATCTATAGGAGGTCTTATGCGGTTGGGAAGGGGAATTGTCTTACCCCTCCGCTGGAACCCCGGTGCGCCCTAATGTGCTCGTCTACAGTTTAAAGATCTTAATATAGCTATAGTGAACCGTTATCTGATGTCCCCATCGACCTTTTGTTCCTCCATGTTCTTTTTCCCTCCACAGTCCGCTTTTTCCGACCCAGGAAGGTCGTCCGCAAGGCTTCGATCACCAATGTGGAAGTATCTCTCTGCTCGTCTTCGTCTCACGTCATACATGTTCGGCGAGCGTCATCCGGAAGAAGAGCACGAGCTCCCATATATCAACTGGCTGGTTTTCGGAAATTCTAGGAGCAAGGCCGCAAATGGCGTGGCGCATTTCCACGGAAGCTACCGCCGAGTGCCCAACAGTGACAATGTTGCAGTTCCCCGAGACATGCGCGCTACAGCTAGGGTCGATAACAACGGTTTCCCTATCGATGACGAGGCCCGTGGGCTAATCGCAGCCCAAGACGCTGAAGCGGAGAAAGCTAAACGAAATCCGAAGGATGACTACACTGTGGTTTACATTCCTCCTCAATTTCAATATCGTATTGGCTTATTCATCTTCGCTCTCTGGTTATTGGCTGCATTTTCGTTACCATTGCTGTGTCTACGCCTATCTTGCTTGGACGTGCTGTGTTCAACGTTTTCAGCGAAAGGCAAATGCACGACGGATACTCTTTCCTTGTCGGTTTCTATACTCTCTGGGGCTGTTGGGTAGTTGGTCAGGCCATTGAGCGGATGGACAAGAGGCGTCAAACGTCGCAGTGCAGACGATGCACGCGGAAATTGGCCGCTGTATTTTCTCAAACGAACCGTCCTTTGGCTAGCCAAGATCTCGTACATTGTGTTCTTCGTTGGCATCGCCATTCCAGCGCTCATCGGCCTTGTGGTGGAGTTATACATCATCATGCCCATCCGTCTATCATTCAATCCAGATATGGTAGCAAACGTGCGTGCCGTGGACATGTGGGCGTTGGGGGTCATCTATGCAAAAATAGTGCTTCATGCGAACCGCCTGCGCCCACTAAATCGGATAACTGCTGGATTCAACCATGTGGGATTTGATAGATGTCCTGATACTAATTTCTCTAATCGCCGTTTTCTTTGACAGATCAAAGCGCACGGATGGACAAATCCGGAACCGTTCAGTGCGACTACGGAATTGATCGCGCCACTACTCGTTGGTCTCGTGGGTATGCTAGCACTTCCTCCTGCCATTATCGTTTTTTTGCGGCGCGTTACCCCAGTGCAGGCTGACCAGCACTTCATCTGTAAGCTCTTCGCTCTCCGCCTCAGCTCGAGTCGCACCGCACTTATTATTGGCCTGTAGTCATGCATGTGTATCCTGGTGTATTTGCCTGTGCAGGCCTCATACGGCTCAGTGTGACGGGCTCTGGGGGTACTCTCGCGGTGGTCACAGTCTATTCGCGATACTGAGTTCCTCGTCGAGATGCGCTTACGCAACTACGAGCAAGACAAGGAGAACGAGAAAAAAAGAAGAGAACCGGTGAAGGGATGACAGCTGACGTAACAAACGCATAGAGGCAGGGCGTGCGACCGATTGGTGGTACATTGAGGGGGCTCACTACTATTTCATTTGCATTATTGTAGCTTTCGTATATTACATATTGTAGACCAACATTCGCCGCTCGTACCTGAGCTCTGTATATCAACATCTCAACATCATTCAGTTGATTGACGTCGGTGAGGATGGAAAACCTGCCGGTGTAAATAAAAAGTGAGTACAATTGGCGCGTGTAATATGCAGCGCCTAGGTTGATAAACTTTAATCGATTGCTGTCCCCCACTTGGATAAGCCCACCGTCTACATCACCTCAGTCATCACTGGTGTGTTCCTCCTCGTCCTCTATTCCAAGCCAGTTCTCCGAGTCAGTTGAGCCGTACTCCTCCAGCGCATCCCTTCGCACGAGCCGACGGGCGTGCCCGTGGTCCTCGAAAGACCAACGGTAAGGGCGGATCTCCATATCCTCAAGGCACCACGCGATAAACCGCTCACCATCCTCGTCGTCGTCTGTGAGCTCAATGTTCCAGCCAAGATAGAGACACATGTCGTCGACGAATGCAGAGAGCCCCTCTTGGTGAGTATATTGCATGTCGTACGTTTCAATCATGCCATATGTCGCGCCCCGGCGTAGAAGCACGTCAGTGTCTGGCTCTTGATCAAGTGATGTCACGGCACGGTTCGAGGGCGGCTCCCAACTGGGCGCGACCCACTCGCCTTCATAATCGTCATTGGAGGTATCATCGTAGTCTTGAGGTCCTTCGTCATCTTCAGCATCGTCGTACATGACGTCAAACGCAGCCCAGTTGTCACCATCAGAATACTCTTCGTCGTCATCCTCAACGTCCGATTCACTGTCACTTCGTAAAGGGAAGATCTCCGCCCATGGATCCACACAGTCTGGTGGTGGCGAAGGTCGTAAGGAACCGTTACCGCCCCTTGACCTGCCCTTGGCAAGAACCGAGAGGAGGCTCTTCAGGATAAAGAGAGGAAGTGGGCGGGACCGAATCGTAGCACGGCAAAAGGGACATGTCTTCTTGCGAAGAACAAGAGGCAGGGGTTCATCAACATTCATTTCGTCCTGAGGTACGGGGGCGTTGCGGAACCAATCTTGGAGGCACCCTTGGCAAAGAACGTGACCGCAGGGGGAAAGACTAGATCGACAATGTAAGAATGAATGTGCGTAAGCGAACAACTTCCTCACGCAAAAGGCTTGGTGAGTGTATCGATGCAAATCTGACATTGGAGCGTCCCTTCAATATTGGATGTCAGCTAAGGTATGTTAGTAATGGTCTTTGCTCCGACGCGACATATCGTACCTCCTCTGCGTGGCTAGTTCTCGCCTCTAGCATATCTATTCGAGATCGCTGCTCATTGTGAGCCTGCGAATAGCAAGATCAGTAATGGAAGCCCGTAATACCTCCGCACGCGGGACATACCTGAAGCGTTGAACGTAGTTCGTTCTTCAGAGACGAAATTGTCTAATACCGATGCCAGGACATCAGGGAGAGAGGTGGCGGGAAATGAATCACGTACATTAGCCTGCTTTTCGATGGTCTTGTTGTGAGAAGCGGCTTGCTAGTTCGATTTTATGAGCTAAGCTATACTCCATGAGCGAAATAAACAAACCTTCTTCAGTGCCTCTAGTTCCCTCTTCATCCTGTTAAGTTCCATAGGGCTGCTGTAATTAGGAGGCGCCGCTTCGTCGTCAGATGCAGCAATGATATTTGGTGTATTTGTTGACGAGATTTTTCCTTCGCGAGACAATTCTTTCCTCCCGCGCGGTATGGACCGAGTTGTATTAGAGGTTGCATAAGTAAATGACCGCGAAATGCCACGCTTCTGCCTCGAAGGGTTTTGTGAGCGTTCCACACCCGAAAGTCCTGATCGGATACCAGGGTTTGAAGGTGTCGCAAAAGATGAGGAGGCATGCTTCTTCATCCTGCGATATCTCTCGCCCCTGGATGAGGTGGGCATACTATCGTCGTCGGACAGAATAGGCACTTGTTCACAAGATCCGTCGAGGTGTCTCTTTACCAGGAAGTCTCGGTCAGGGCCAAAGGAGTGGTGTTCACGCAGGTGGGAAGATGGTCGCCGTCGAGGTGTCAGGCTTGACTCCATGGTTATTGATATTTGAGGTTTATATGATTGAGTACGAGCAATGAGAAACCAAGCTGTGGCTGATGTTGTCGTGTTGGTTTCGGTTTGAGCAGACTTGTCGTGTGTAGTCACGATGCACACCATTACCGCGTGGGAGGCAGCGGATGTACCCGGACCAAATTACCTCAGGCAAGCACGTACCGTACATAAATCAAAAAGGGGGTTTTGTTTTGTTTTGTGTGCAAACCCCCTATCATGATAGATGGAAGTCACCTATCTTTAGGAGTACAATAACTCACCCCTTTTGACACCTCTGACATGCCACTTGACCTAACCTAAAAAGCCTGGCTTTCCTAGCATCAGGAAAAGGCACTTCATTTACTTCAATGCTCCTTGAATGTTGATTTAAGTTTGTTCTAAGGCCCCATATTTGAAACTTTTGCAACATTTTGAAATTTGGGGGTTTCTGGAGTCACTTGTGTGACAGTACTCATCATGACATCACATAATATCATAATATCAGAAGTTTTTTTTTGTGGTTTCTCAGCATTTGCCAGACAGTCACAAGGCACAGGTGCAGTGAAATGCATAGAGGCATGTGATGAGGCACTGTTGCAATGCACCCCCTGTTTTTTGACCAACTGGCTATATTGATGCCATGTCTGATCAACAGAGCCATGAGGAAAACCAGCTAGAACAGCAGTGACCCCACATGCAGGCAGTAGTGCCACCTCATATTCAGGCCATTGTTCAGGCCATTCATTTTTTTTGAGTTATGATTTGTCCCTCCTTTGGTTTGTCACTAACCCCCTTATTTTTTGTTCTACTATTTTTACATTTCACCCTCATCCCCCTGGTTACATTTCATCCCTTGATTTTGATTTGTTCCTACTGATTTATGTTTCACATACATCATTTCACCTTTTGTGTCTCATATTCTGTTGCAATCCCTGCCTTGTATCCTTTCTCAATCACAACTTGTTGTGCTGGCTTATACTTTGCTTGACTTAAGCTCACCACAAAGGACCCTTGTGTTCCTCTTCCTCATTTGCCTCTCTCTCCTCATCCTCCTCATCTGTGAAGTGACCAGAAGACCAACTCTGTCTGCAGACCATGTTGGACGTGCAGCCGCTAAGTGCCGCGCGAACGGACAACCCGGACCGTACATGTAAATAATTCGAATTTAGTTATCGTTCGTTTCCTCAGTCTTTTACACACAAGACTGAGGTCAGTACTACACATTCCTTTACACTCCTTTAAAGCTAATACTGTACATAGCTATCATCCCTATAGGTTAGATAACTAACCAATACAGTCTTTTACACACAAGACTGAGCTATCATCCCTATAGCTTCAACAGATTATGAGACCTGGTCGTCCCTGACATCACGAACTCCCACCAGCTTCCAAATCGCGTAACGAAACACCATGAGCGCCCCCACAGCAACCGCAAACGTCGCGCCCTCGAGAGGCAGCCACGCTCCCACCGTAGGAGCCGCGGGAAAAACTTACATGGGCGGCCAACACGGTTACGACGGACCACTCTTCGAAGGTGGCACAGTCGCGTACACACAATGGAAAGCTAATATAGAGGCACTGTTCAAAACAAACGGCCTGATAGAAATCATAAATGAGACATACTCAAAACCGGACCCCAGCAATGACCCGAGCGGCTTCGCCGACTGGGAGCAGAAAGATCGCGAAGCACACGCCCACATTTTACTCACGTTAAAAGGGCATGCTCTCGACACTGCCCTAGGCATTGCTGGAGCCAAACATACTTGGGACACACTCGAAAAACATTTTGCAGGGAAGGGCAAGCAACGCGTCGCACATTTACTTATGGACCTATACCAGGTCACGTTCTCCGAAACTGAACCCATGGCTCCTCAAATAATCCGACAGTTGCACGCCGCCCGAGCCCTCGAAAAATTCGGATACCCCATCGACAAGAAAACCCTCATATGGATGCTAATTCTCGTGCTACCGGAAAACATGGCCAAACTCAAGGCCACTCTTCACTCGACGCCGCCCAGCCTGCTTACAGCCGAGCATGTCACAGACCGCATCCTCCATGAGGAGCGTCGGATCCGACTGACCGGTGATGCGGCTACGACTCACATTGCAAAGGCGACCCAAATGAGAAAGAGCCGGGAAACGCAGAACAAGAAAGGCACAACATCAAAGTGCACTCACTGCAGATGCAGGGGGCACAATACACACAAATGCTGGAAAATTCACGGAAAACCGGAGGACAAAGCAGCAGCAGCTAGGACTGGCACAATCGCGCACAACACAGCGACGCCCATGCCCGCTATGACTGGCACAGGTGCGCACAACGCAGCGACGCCCACGAACACTGGGACCGGCACAAGCGCGCACATCGTAGCGACGCCCGCAGCTCAGCTACCAGCCAGTGCTGCCATCACATACGTCCCCACATCCGATAACAGCATTTCATTACATCTGGCAGTTGAAGATGAGCCAATCCGTGCGTCCACGACCCGAGAGCAACTCCGAGCCGCCAATCTCAGAAACGGCTGGCTCCTCGACTCCGGAGCCTCAAGAATCATGACTCCCCACTCAAATTGGTTCACACATCTCACCCCGCTCGCATCGCCCATTCAAGTCGCCTTAGGCGACGATAGCGCAATAACCGCCACCGGAACCGGACAAGTGCTAGTCCGGATGCGCGCACGTGGCGTGTGGAGTACTGCGATACTCCACGACGTCCTGCACGTACCGGACCTCAATGGAAACCTCTTATCGGTCTCCCACCTCGCTCAATGCGGGGCGGAAGTGCGCTTCCAGGGGCAGACTTGCGGGATATACAATAAAGCAAACAAATTGACTTGTGAGGGAACATTACATGACAACTTATACATTATGGCCATCGAAATGCCAACATTCGAGTCAGTGCGCACAGCAATGCCACACCAACCTCTCGCGGAAGGCGGCCACAAAACCGAAGCCGCGCTTACCGCGCGCACGACGATCTTCCGGGCCTCCTCGGACACATGCTCCGAACAGGTTGCGACCCGGACAGACGATAAACCACAGGAACACGCTGGCAGGCTGAAGCGCAAATCGGAAGCGCCCCAGCACCTCCAACCGCACACCGCGCGCGTTAAGCCCAAAGCCGGCCAACGCTTGAAGACCCTACGATTAGATGGAGGGGGCCATCACACCGGGCGAGAAGCACAAACATCCCTAGCTGAAAGGGGATGCATGCATCAAATTAACACCCCGGGTACGCCACAACACATCAAAGTCGCAAAACGCGCGACCCAGACACCTCTTAATAGGGTCCGGGCGACGCGTACAGACACAAAACCGTCCACGCGCGCCTTGGACGACTTGACGCTCGAAGAGGCACGGAGCGGGGACAACCCCGACCCCTCTCAGCCACACGTCCTCGGAACGCGCGCGTCTGCACACGCCCCGGAGAAGAGACCCACCACGCTGACCCGAAGGTCGCTGGTGCACACGTTCCCGGGCCATGCATATCACCAGCAGGCATACAAGCCTGCACATCTCCCCACCCCCCGCACCCTTCAACCCCGCACCGTCATATCCGACGAAGGGGGCCCCACATCGCGCATCAAGCGCGTGATCCTCGAATTCGACGACGCAGTCGAAAGAGTCGAAAAAGGGGAAATGAGAGCGAAGTTGAGGGGGCGGTGAAGACGGTACCAGTGGACAATGTGGAACAACCGCCGCACACGAAGCTGCAAGGCGTCAGAGCAGAGGAGCCCCTGCCCGCTCAGCCTGAAACAGGCAGACAACGTGGAGCAGGCGCCACGTGCCGAACCACAGGGCGTCATAGTGGATGCGATTCCACCTGCTCAGCCTGAAACACCACAAAGTCAGCTCACAATTCACAAGGCAGAAGACTCACCTGCGCAATCCGCCACGGGACCACCAAAGCGCATCACACGCGCGCTCACACCCGACCAAGGCGACGAAGCGGAGGAGCCGAATGAAGGAGAAGCGGAAAAGGCATCGCATGCCAAACCGCAAGACACACAGCTGCAATGCGATAACAACGCACCTGAGGACCAAGCTTCCTCACAACCTGAAATGCGCCCAAAACGCGCCACTCGCACACCCGTCCATGACAAGGACGCTCGCCATTCCCCCATCCCGCATGAGCACCGAATGAAACATACCGAGCAGGGAAACGCGGCACACAAAAATGTAGCCATTAACCCCAAGTCCTATGCTGAGGTGACAACCCATGCAGATTCTACCGAACGGGCAAAGGCGTGCAACAAAGAGAAACACGTGTCCGAAAACACAGGCATTCTCAAAAGTGTGCCACGCCCGCAGAACGGAGACGCAGCGGGGAAGCGAAGAGACCTTCCTAATAAAGAGGGGGTCAAACCACAAAAACCAAAAATGCAAGGCCCGCGTCATCACGCAGGGACTCACCTAAGTCGAGGACAACGACCCCGACGACATCGTGCCGCCAGAGAACTGGCACTCCCTTGCAACACCCTGGGCCTCGCCGCAGAACGAAGTCGAGAAGTCCATCAGACGGACATCAAGTCCACCTACCTAGACGGAGAGCAGATGGACAAGATCTTCATGGAAATGTGCCCAGGGAATAACCACCAATACATGCGCAACCGCGCGACCCAGTACGCCCGAGGTACGAGTGACCACCGCCCGACCTTCCAGCGCGACTCTGGCATCCAGCCGATCTTGGTCAGACATGTCGACCCCGATTGGACCAGCAAAGCCCATTCTGGACTTCATCTTCATGTTGACAGGCAGAGCCATAAACTGGAGCCAAAAGAAGCAAGCCCCAGTTGCACCCTTGAGCACCAAGGCAGAGCACACTGCGGGCGCACGCGCCACCGAAGAAGCCGCCAGGCTGAGGCAACCACTCACTGGATTGGGCCAAAAGACCCATCTCCTCACAATCCCTCATGTTCATGTCAACAACCAGCCGACCATCGCCATTACCAGGAACCCCGAGTTCCACGACTGCACCAGAACACACCAAGGTGCGACACCATTATCTTGCAGCAGAATGTCGACTTGCAGGGGACCAATCTTGCCTATACTCCTTCAGAAGAGCCAGTAGCCAATGTATTGAAAAAGGGTCCCAGCTGCGAGAAGCACAAAGGTCTCGCGATGGAAATGAGAGAGAACGCGCGCCACTCGGGCTGAGGGGGCGTGTTGGACGTGCAGCCGCTAAGTGCCGCGCAAACGGACAACCCGGACCGTACGTGTAAATAATTCGAATTTAGTTATCGTTCGTTTCCTCAGTCTTTTACACACAAGACTGAGGTCAGTACTACACATTCCTTTACACTCCTTTAAAGCTAATACTGTACATAGCTATCATCCCTATAGGTTAGATAACTAACCAATACAGTCTTTTACACACAAGACTGAGCTATCATCCCTATAGCTTCAACAGACCAGTTATAGTTGACTTGGTCTTGAGACACTAAACCCTTGTACTGGTCTCTTTGAGTAGGCCCAACTGAACCACTGAACCAAGTCCAGGAACTTGGCCCCCATTGAACCAGAGCTAATGCTCAAATGGCTGTGACACTGTAACATCTTGCTCACCTCACCTATGCAAGAGTAATTGAACACATCACTCCTCACTATGACACCACCACATATCACACATCTGCCCTCTCTGGAGAAGCCTGGGTGCAGGAGCTACTCAATGGGCATCCACAACATATTTGGAATGAACTTGGCATTTATCAGAGTACATTTCATTTATTGTCCTTGTCAAAGCCATGCAAGCCCCAAATTTTGAAATGTTTGCAAAAGTTTTGAAATTTTGTGAAAGTTTCATTGCTATATAGGGCCTTAGTCATCTTCAATGGATTGCTTTGAAAATTGGAGAGTAAGATAACATTTACTGTGTCTAGATGCACCCCAAGAATGGGAGCCTAATTTTCAGTTCTTGAATTTTGATTTTTGGGTGCTGACTGGAGTGTGAAATTTCAAACTGCCATATCTCAACTGTTTCCCAATGGATTGCCTTGAAACTTGGTCAATGGAATTTCATATACTGTATCTAGATGTCACAAACAGTTTCCAGAGAGAGTCCTTGAAGAACCCTTCCATGCAGAAGAAAACCTGGTCCTTAAGGTCCCACCCTGTCTGTGTGGGGAAGATAAGATGCCCAGGCAATGGGAACACATATGTCAGGAAGGTGGGCCCATGGGCCATTGACATGGGGCAGGGACAGAGATGCATGTGAATGATGTGGAGCAGTGGCAGAGGACAAGAGGGGAAAGTTTTGAATGCATGTGATGGGGATTTTGAGAACAAGAACAGACTGATGCATTTTGAGGCAAAAACAAGCTACTTTTATATGTTTTACAAGTATGTTACTTAAGAGATAAAATAGGAGAGTGTTTCTGGGAGCTTTTGGAGTTAGGAACATGGCGGTTTTGGGCTGCCAGGGGTGCATGCAGAGGAGCGTGAAAGTGCAACATGGTGTGTCCCTGGGATCATTTTGATCCCCTAATTTTTTCCACTCCCCTCAGGGGAAAATACATTCTGCTGTTATCCTTCTCAGGCCTTGTATGACCCACTTCAAAATCGAAAATGTCCAAAAAGCAAGAACATTCTACAGTACACTGTCTCTGACTCCATATCCAAAAAAAATGCAAACACATGACTCAATTGCACGCACACACCAAAACCGGAACAAGCGCATCAGCCACATAGAGAGGCAATGTGTTATTTCCATTGAAGTCTGAAGTCTTTTCACTATATGTTTTCATTTCTGTTTTACTTCTGTTCTCAACTCCAAAAACTCCTAAAAACACTCCCCTATTTTATTCCTTAAGTAACATACTTGTAAAACATATAAAATAGCTTCTTATTGCCTGCAAATGAAACAATTGTCGTGTTCCTTGTTCTTGGAAACCCCTTGTGTGCACTTCAAACAAGTCCCCCCTCTCATGCTCTAGCACCACTTTGCGTCATTTACACGCATCCCTGACTCTGCACCACACCAACGGCCCACCGGCCTGCCTTGCCCACTCGTGCATTCCCACTGCCTGGGTATCATATCTTCACCAGGTTATGGGCCCTGGAGTTGCCTATTGAGATATCAAAGTTAAATTAACTCATGCCTCATGAGAGAAAAGTCCGATAAGACAAGATGGAAGATAACAGACTTCCAGTGGTCAAATTAGCTGGTGACGGATCAAATTGGGTATCATACCAGGACTGTATGGTGTGGACTCTCCAAGTGAAGGGCATGGAAGAACATCTAACCAAGGTATTGGTTACTCCAAGATATCAATGCAGGAGACATAAATGGAGTATCACTGGCAACACGGTGGGCCAATGATGATGCCACAACCAAACAGATCATTGCTTTGTCAATATCAGACATAGCATTTGGCTGAATCAAGCACATGACTGATGCAAAGGGGGTTTGGGATGCCTAAAGGCACTGTATGAAAACTGATCTCAATCACTCCAACTGGATGCCATGTGGAAGCTCCAAACCACCAAATGTGATGAAGATGATGACATCCACATGCACTTTGATAAGATGCAAGATATGTGCGAGAAGATTGCATCTATGGGCAAAACGATCAGAGATGATGAATACATGACAATCCTTATCTCCTCGCTTCCCCCATCTTATGATTATCTCATCTCACAACTCAAAACGGTTATCAAATATGTGTCCGATGAATTCCAGAAACACGTTATATGCAAATCCATTGGTCTCCCCAATACACCAGATGAAGCATTTAGTGCTGTCACCAAAAAGAAGTCAAAATGCGACATTGAATGCTATAACTGCCATAAAAAGGGGCATACAAAAGCAGACTGCTGGGACAAAGGAGGTGGAGAAGAAGGCCAAGGGCCAAAGAAACATTCACATGCTCAAGATAACTCAGCTGCAGCAGTAGAAGAAAGTCAGGACATAGAGTCCTGGGCTATTATTGACTTGGGAACTGGAGCAGGTGCCA
>JAGFNK010000808.1:0-21286 GCA_025769875.1 Russula earlei | reverse complement strand
AAGCGGTATCCTGTTCTCAAGGAGTGGATAATGATGTGGTGACGTGGTTGAATGACTCTGGTCCAGAGGTTTAATTCACTGGTGTGTAAGGATTGGTAGTCAACTGGTTGTCCCTGGATGTTCTTTGCTTGAGCAAGGTGCCAATATAATAGTTGTTGTCGTGCTGGTGGTAGAAGTCGACTAAGGGTTTCAAGGTATAGTGCATGTTCGTCGTGGCTTAAGAGCTGTCCAAAAGGTAAGACTCCAATGAGATGAGGAAAGTCTTCGTGGGGTGGTTCTATCTCTGGTACGTCGTGCAAGTTGGTTAAAGTGGTGACAGGGAACGCAACGGAGGCCCAGGTTCGATAGTGATTTAGATTTAGGACGTGTCTAGTGATAGCATCTTCTTCTTCGTCTTCTTCTAAGGCGTATTCTCGTGGCACTTTAGTTTAAAACAAAAGGATCTTTATTCGATCTTTATTGAAGCGTTACAAGGGTGGTTCTTACTTTTTAAGAACCGTGCGCAAGATCTATGGTTTCGAGACGGTAACTCTCGATTAATTCAAGAGGGTTAGGAGGGATACGCGGCGTGAAACAGAAGCGAAGTAACTGTGGGTTGAATCGTATGGTGTCAACTGTATAAGTCGAGTAATGTCGTAGAGATACGCGGTTACTGTTCTCCTCAAAATGTAAGTAACCGTAAGCAAAGGCAAGGCGTCCGTCCAAGAAGTCGTGTACGATGGATAAGCAAAACGAGCCCTCGTAAACAGGGCGGTAGATAGCAGGCAAGATAAGTAGTTTCCTAAACAACGACGTGTTAAAAATGTATGCAATGCGTCCAAGGGGGAAGTCAGCGTCCGGGGCGTATATCCCGACGTTGGAGCAGATGCCAAAGGGGGTGAGATTGTACTGGGTGGCAAGGGCAGCGTTGGAGGGTTCGACCGCAAAAGTGTGGACGATGCGTGCACGAAAGGCTGTGGTGAAGGTGTCTGTGAACGCGCGACGAGCTAGTTGGTCTGAGGTAGGGATGCGTCCGAGGTAGTCTTGATGGTTCAAGTCGTGGAGGGGGCGCCACTGCTCCTGGCGACGATTGGTGGTAGGAAGGACGAAGTACTGGTGCGGATGGAAGCGAAACGCTGTGCAAGGGGGACGGTCAAGGAAGCCTTCAGGCAAGAGAGGTCGGTCCGCTTGCTGTTGCTCGTTCTGCGCAGGAGGGGGAGTGCTGACAGGGACAAAGTCACCTGGAATAGGCTGGACGATGGTGGGAGACGATGGTGGGGCTGTTGGGGAGTACAAGATGCTGAGGGGCGAGGATGTGTCGACCGGGTCGACGTCTTCAGTGAGGATGCGAAGGGCGGTGCGTGGAGTAGGTTGCAGAGGAGAAGGGAGGCGCAAGGAGGTGTTAACCAAAGTGGGGGAGTTAGGAGTGGACACTTGAGCGTTGGCTGGTCAATACAGGGATGATGAGAGACTGTCCAGATGTCAAGACACGTACTGCTGATCCATGTGGACTCAGGAGCAGGTGGGCAAGGGTCGGAACAGATGGTACGCGGCGTAGGCAGCATTGAACAAGAGGACGAGCCAAATGACTAAGATATACCAGATGGGGACTGGTACGTGTAACTGGAGGCAGAGGCGAAGGTTAGAAGCCAGTGCAGCGAGGGGGCTTTAAACAAGGCAGTCGTAGAAGAGTACCTTGGGGACGAGAGGAGTCTTTAAACTGAGCGGTCGCAGGGGAGTACCCAGGGAGAGGAGAGTATCACAAATGGACAGTCTGACGACTGCCATGCTTCATTGGGGCTTATATACAGTGTACAGGGTCGATTACAAAGCACTGGGACTATTCTAGACTCTTTGGTACCATCCAATAGGACTACAGAGGCATAAACTTGCTTATGCCAAGTTTCAGGCTTACTGAGTGTATTACTGATCATTGTGGAGCGATGACATCATTATGATGTCACTGTGGGGCGCTTAGTGAGCCTATGAGGTCACTGTGGAGTCGCTCAGTCAGCCATGATGTCATTGGAGCCTTGATGACGTCAGATGATTTATGCAACAGTTTCTAAGAGTTTGTGCCGCTGTTTCGGGTCCATGGTGGCTGGGTGGCCATGTGGCTGCCACGCGATGATTACCCGATTAGGAAACCGGTGCCTGGTCGTGTTAGAGTGCCTTTGCAATAGCAATATCTTGTACCACAGGAGGGATAGCCCAGAAAATGGAAAGGAGTCGGCAATGCAAAGTGAGAGAGGTCTTTCTTGAGTAACATAGGACAATCCTTGGCCAGGACTTGGCCTTGGTTCGTAACAATTTCCACATCATGCATCACTGAGTGTGCGATATAGTGGACACCTGTAGTCACCTCTTTTGGACTTAGGAACAGCCCTGGGTCATAGAGGTATAAATACCATACATGTAGACGAGTATACACATCGCTCTACACCCCAATATCACTTGAGCATTAGCACAACCTCTAAGGTGGGTTGCTTGTTGAAGCAGATGGGCGCAGGTTATGATAAGAGCGATAAGATCCTTAAGATCTATCAAAAGATATTTCAGTTTGTGTAAGACAAAACTGTAAATCAGTAATACCTATCAAAAGATATCTACAACGCGTGATTAGATGCGATAGATAAGATAGGAAACAGTAAATACTCACTTCAGTTTGTGTAAGACAAAACTGAAGTGATCTAGCTAATTGAGTGCCTCTTAAATACGCGAAAGCGTCTCTAAGCAAAGTAATCATAACTACCAACTTGTATCATAAAGGATCAGTTGTTAGTAGCTACCGATTGTCATCAATTAACTTATCATTGTAACATACGCAGGCTGCAGCATCTGAGCTGAGCCGGTCCGGGCTGATCCGACGCGTGAGCCGAGAGCGCCCAGTCCGTGGGAGCCGACGTGTTAACGCGACTGGGCTGTGATTACATCAGACTGCCCAAAGCAGTGGTAATCTCAACATCCCCCCATGATTGATACAGTCGGTCGATGCGAGATAAGATCTGATCCAGTGACACAAAAGACTGGGTCGCGTGTGGGCGTGCAGCGAAGTGGACCATCAGTGCGTAGACGTCCTGATAAAATAGGACTGCAAATGAATGAAAAGTGGGTGAGTCCAGAGACTGTGAGTCGAAAGACTCCAAAAGGAAGGGTGAACGCGTGTGGACGCGTATAAACGCACAGTCGAGAGACTGCAAGAGAAAGTGTGTGAACGCGTGTGAGCATACAGTCGAGAGACTGCAAAGGAAGTGTGTAAACGTGTCCAGATGTGCACATAGAGGAGGCTTCCAATAGAACGCTGATATTGCCTAGTCTTCATATAGGCGTTGCTTCTCCGGAGTGCTTGATCAACTGCGTTTCCGCGTCGGAACGGAGCGGAATGCGAAAGCGGAGCGGAAGTCCGCCATCCCGAGGTGAGACCTCCGAGATTACAGGAGCGGAGTGGAATCCGCCATCCCGAAGCGATCCGAGATGTACCTTGATTGATCGATGTCTGTGTTAGCCGAGCGATCGCGTGAAACGCGGATCCCGAGGTATGACGCGATCTCGCCTAGATCTGTCAACTCGTAGCACGTAGACAAAGATAGATGTGTGAGGTGTATGCCCGCAGAGGTGGGCGTGGAAACTGTGAGAGTCGCCTAAGATAGTAACGTCATCGACACAGAGGATAATGATGAACTGATAAAATGATAATGCGATCCCCCCGCGTCTTGGCGATGACATATGCCCGCATGAGAATGCGTGCGAGTGAACGCGAGCCACTAAGGACTCCATGAGAGCGTAAATCCCATGTACGATAGGTCTGTGTAAGACCAGATAAGTGCTTTTGGTGTGATGAAACCTTGCGGTTGCTCCAAATGAATCTAATCTTCATCACCCAGTGAGCTGAAGAGGGACGCCGACTGGACGTCTTCGGATCTCCCAATCCTATAGCGCGATCAACGCTAATAAAGAGTCGCTAAGACTCGGACCTGGCTACTGGTGAGAAGGTTTCATCAACTGTAATGCCTTTGACTTGGGTGAACCCCTATGCAATTAGAAGGCGCGCGCGAAATCTCTTGACGGATTTGCGTGCTTAACACACCCATGCTGATAAGATCAATAAGATCATTGAGATCCCAGGTACCAGTTTACGCAAGTGCGCCGATCACATATGGATACGCGACTTGCCACCCGTCGGCAGATTCCGATAAAGGGGGCTTTCCCGATATGTAGCCTCTAGATCTATTCCGCTGTAGCCGAGCCGTATGCGACAAGCGCCCTCTCGGATCTGCGTGCACAGTCCCTCCGAGATATTTCGGACGCGGACGCGAGCAAGACCCAGAATGTCTAATGAGAGTGGACGCGGGGAACAGATGGAGTGTCCCGACGGTGCCGAGTGAGTTTGGCATGATGTACAGGCTGTGTGCGGTGAGGCGGAATGAGGGGATCTGGCTCTGTGATGCGGGGTAAGGTGAAGTGAGTGTGGTGTGTAGGGAGTCTAGTGGGGTTTCCGGAGATGCGCAATCAACCGGTTTGTGTGAATTTGGCATTGAGTATCACCGATCCTGTAAGGACCAAGAATTGTGCAGGCGGAGCAGTGTTAGTAACATGTCCCCTGAGTAGCAGTATGTATGCGCTTGTCGCGCGACGATAAGATTATGACGGTCAGGCGTGTGCAGATACGCCCTACATCTGAAGACGTGGAATGATGAAGCTGGATGAAGTGTGCACCCACTGAGAAATGTGTGATGGAGTCCGATCGTAGATATGGATGGCAGCGTTAGTGTTTAGCTCCAGTGAGACCAGCGCCGTGCAACTGTGAGCGCGTGTTGTCTTCAAGGGTCTCAGTCCATCTTTCGGCTCCTCCGTTCTCCTGTGGTAAATCTGGCATTGTTAATCTGTGTGATTCCTCGCTGATCCAAGACTGATCTGAGCGCGCGTTGCCCAATAGCTAGCGCCTCGAATTGATCTCACGTGTAGCAGATCGGCTAAGGTACCGTAGATAATTTGTAGCCGAGGATCCGATCGCTAAGGGGCAGCCGAGAAAAGAAGTCGCGTTCGCTAGCCGAGCTTGCTAGCCGAGTGCATACCCCGGACAAGATGACTGATCGTGATCCGTAGCGCTAAGCGAGATCCGAGTACCAGAATCACTGTAGTAGATTAACGCGCGGTGGAAACATATGTTCCATGCGCTGATGCGAGATGTGGAATGAAAAGGGCACTTCTGTGCACGTGTAGAGCTGGAGTTATGAAATGAATATGATGAACAGTATATTGTGCTCCAGATTTGCACGATCTTCCAATCTTTTGATGTGAAAATTTGAACACCCCTCTTGAGTGTATGTGATGCATCCCTCGTTCCGAAGTAGCGCGCGCACTGAGTAGTCGCGTGCATCGGCCTTCGATACATGTATGATGTCTATGAGGGTTAATAGAATATCTCCAACTCCTTCCCGCTGGCAGGACGGATACCAATCCAGTCCAGATCTGTCTGATGACTGCAAGACCTCCCAGAGTAACGCATGGAGGCCGGAGCACAATAAATGAAGTCGGGAGTCCGGAACGGACTAATGTAATGGGTAGCTCCGTGGTCAATCAAGATCTAGCCGCCGCGTAAAGGGAAAGCCGAATCTCATCTTCATCGGATGTCCGACACCTCGGTGATAGTGCAGTAGTGCCCACTATGTACGCGCTGACGTTGCTGTCAGTGCCTGTCCTTCTGTCTTTCGTCGCCTACTCCTCCTCTTCCGATAGTCCGGACTGTGTGTCCAAATTAATTTCAATAAAAACACTTGATTTTGAGCGTATCGTCGTGTATCTTTACCGGAGTGACTATGTTAAGGGAGGCGGAGGTCCCGGCCCGATGACCATCTTCATTGAAGATCCGTACAGGGATCGTGTAGGGAAAGGTCCATCGGAGCGCCGGAGGCTAGAATTGTAGACGCGACAGCCGAGTAAGCGTCGGATAACGTTTTAGTGAATATGAAAGTGATAAGGAGATTCGATATGAGTATGTCGTCGTTTAGGAGAGTGATTCTTGCATCGTTTAATTGTTGCAATTGCGGGAACGCCGGATGTATGTCGTCTAGGAATGTGCCTGTGAGGGCTACGAATGAATATGAATGCTGACATTTGATCCAACGCCGCCGTATGCGCGTTTGAGTTCCTCCACTTGAGCTTGCGAGTAAACAATTTTGATGTCATTTTTCGTTACTGCCAATGTGACCTTTCTGAACGTATATTTCAAGAGCGTGTGCGTCTAAGGGAGATCTCCCCCAGCGTCCCAAGTGGTATTGCTGGAGAGACTATCATCTGTGATGTGCGACACGCGATAACTATTCATGATTGTGGGGTAATGGCCAGTAAGCGAGATGACCAAGCGAGTGATCGAGATTTCGGGAGGGAACGTAAACATGGTGCGAGGGTGCCGTGAGTAAATGTTAGGTAAACGTGGATTGCCAATCCGGGCTAATGGAGCGGTTGTTGCCGGATTAGTGAAGATAAATCAGTACCCCTGACGCGTGATAGCGCGCGCGTCAATCCTTCGGCTCCAGGGACCGAGGGAGTAGGGTGTCGTCTGATTAACAGAGGCTCTTGAATAAGGGAGATGTATATCGAGGAAAAATGATGAGCTTGTGTGTTGATCTTCGCCTTTGGAATTTAGACACGGTCAGGGCCCATAACCTGTTGAAGCAGATGGGCGCAGGTTATGATAAGAGCGATAAGATCCTTAAGATCTATCAAAAGATATTTCAGTTTGTGTAAGACAAAACTGTAAATCAGTAATACCTATCAAAAGATATCTACAACGCGTGATTAGATGCGATAGATAAGATAGGAAACAGTAAATACTCACTTCAGTTTGTGTAAGACAAAACTGAAGTGATCTAGCTAATTGAGTGCCTCTTAAATACGCGAAAGCGTCTCTAAGCAAAGTAATCATAACTACCAACTTGTATCATAAAGGATCAGTTGTTAGTAGCTACCGATTGTCATCAATTAACTTATCATTGTAACATACGCAGGCTGCAGCATCTGAGCTGAGCCGGTCCGGGCTGATCCGACGCGTGAGCCGAGAGCGCCCGGTCCGTGGGAGCCGACGTGTTAACGCGACTGGGCTGTGATTACATCAGACTGCCCAAAGCAGTGGTAATCTCAACATTGCTTGGCCTGTTAGCTGTGCTCTATGCTGCACAACAGCCCTCACCCTCCTGAGTTCTTGGAATGGGGCTTGCACAAGGTCTTCTTGCCATTTTGGGCTGGCATGCCCCATACAGACATCTTTATGTGCATTTCCTTTGATATCCTCCATCAACTCTTTTTAGGTGTATTTTGTCACCTTTTGGAATGGTGCACTCAGTTAATGGGTGCTAAACGTTTGGACGAATGCTTTGAAGCTCTGCCGGTGTACTCGGGACTCAAACACTTCAAGCACGGTGTTTCTAATGTGTCAAAATGGACAGGGTGGGAGTATTGTGACATGTCATGGAGTCTATTGGGCATTATTTCTGGCAGCATGGATCCCCAGGTGGTGCTCAAAGCCCAAGCACTGTTGGACTTCATCACATACACAGGATACTGAAGGCATATGACAAAAACTCTTCTGTGCATAGAACAGGCCTTGGAGGTGTTCTATTCACACAAATGTGTATTGATTGACCTTGGAGTGCATGAGCACTTCAATATTCTGAAAGTTCACTCAATGCAGCATTACGTGGCTGGAATTGTCATGAACCATTTTCCAGAGAGGGCCCTTGAAGGACCCTTCCTTATGAGAGGAAACCCAGCCTCTATGGTGTCACCCTGTTCACACAGACAAAAGGGGTGAGTAGAGGTGTCCACAATATTGCATGTGCATTGTCATGCAAGCAAGTCTCAGCACAATTGACATACAGCAAGCCCCACTTAATGGCAACCCTTTTAGCAATAAAGGACAGTATTATAGCTTCCCTAAGGACCCTTTAGGACGACTATAAGTGCTCTATAATAGGCACTGACACAATACTAAAGACCCTACAACACATTATTAGACTAACTCTAATAACTATAGAACGAACTATACAGCAATACTAAGGACCTTAATAGAAGTATTAGGGTCGACTCTAGGGACCCTAATAGAACTATATAAGGTGCCTTATAGGCAACTCTATTCCTTGAACCAAACTACAAGTCCTCAAATGACCAGCCCTAAACTAACTAACAGCAGATGGATCAGGTGCTTCGCACATGTACTAAAGCAGTAAACACATGGACAAGTAAAGGCTCTTACTCATCAAGAGAAGCCTTCTTACTCAGCAGCTTACTGAGCATGACTGAGCATGCTCAGTAAGCACACTCCAACTTCTTACTCATCCCTCTATTGTGCTTGATAACAAGGTTATGACTTGTTCCCTATTTAGCAGTTCCCTTCTAGTATATAAGCACTCAATAAAGTAGCAGACAGTCCCCAGACTGTCCATGTGTTTATGGCACTCTCCATCCCTGGGATACTCCTTTAAGGACCATCCCCTTGTGACCATTCTGGCTTCTTCCCTGCATACTTGCTTGACTTTACCAGTAACCATACCACTTTGGTATTTGGTACTGCTTTGGACTCTACTTCTTGCCCATGCAGTCTTGGA
The DNA here is from genome assembly GCA_025769875.1 of Russula earlei. Classification (NCBI taxonomy): domain Eukaryota; kingdom Fungi; phylum Basidiomycota; class Agaricomycetes; order Russulales; family Russulaceae; genus Russula; species Russula earlei. The sequence continues at coordinate 12,701 of JAGFNK010000808.1, read as the reverse complement.
TGTCTATTGACTCATCTTTGAGCTTACCCCTCACTCTTGAACTGGATAGTTCAACAGTGAGTCTTGATAGGAATCAAGTGTTTGGGCTCAGCTGACGGTTTCAACATGGAAAGCTCTGAATGCCTTCACATAGATTATGCCAAGTGTGTCAAGACACATACTGCTGATCACCAAGGACTCAGGAGCAGGTGGGCAAGGGTTGGAACAGATGATATGGGGCATAAACGGCGTTGAACAGGAGGATGAGCCAAATGATGAGGAGGTACCAAGGGAGTACTGGCAGGTGTTGCTGGAGACAAAGGCAAAGGTGAGAGGCCAGTGTAGTGAGGGGCTTTAGACAAGGTGGTTGTTGAAGAGTACCTTGAGGATGAGGGAAGACTTTAAACTGAGCAGTTGCGGGGGAGTACCCAGGAAGATGAGAGTATCACAAATGGACAGTCTGACAACTGCCATGCTACATTGGGTCTTATATACTAGTTACAGGTCTGAGTACGAACTACAGAAAATAACTCAGACTCTATGGACCACTCCAATTGGATTCTACAGGCATAAACACATTGTGTCAGACCTATGGGTGATTCAGGACGATTAGGGAGACAGTGGAGTGATGATATCATAATGACATCATTTGTGGAGTGCTTGGTGAGCATATGATGTCATGGTGGAGTTTTTCAGTCAGCTATGATGTTGGTGGTGCTCTATGACATCATTTAGATCATCCAAGAGGTCTAGGAGTCCTTCCAGTGTTTCAGAAGCAAGTGGCTGAATGGTCATGTGGCCCGCATGTGGTAAGTTGCTCCGATAGGAAGGAGGGTGCTTTTAGCAAGTTCAGAGGGATTGGAAACCAAGGTCCTTTGCAATGTACACTTGGTTAGAGGGAGAAGTTGACTGGGAACAAAGGTGGGTAGAGGATACAAAAAGAAAAGGACTCTGTCGAGTTACGACAGGACATTGTATGGTTCAGGCCTGGTCTTGATTCACAACAAAGTGTGCCTTTAAGGCCTCCAATCATCATGATTACATTATGCAAATGGCTCAGTGGATTCAACGCCAGGAAGCTATGTTTATCAATAAACAATTCTTAGCATGATCCCTTAAAACATTGTCCCTGGAGTCGGAATCTACAAATATGACCACATGTTTCATTACATATTTGATTGCCAAGAAACCACCCCACTACATCTCAGTTTGGACTCTGGCAATGGAATACAATGCCCCGGACTTTGTCAACACATTGCAGGATTTCCTCCAGAAGATTGATATACCTGGTCTATTCACCATGCCAAATGTCTATGACCGGTTCAATATCTACAAACTGATTTATATCAACTGGTCAGCAACAATGGATTTGGACATAGAATCATACTGTGTCAACGCATTTCCCGAGCACCCTCACAGTGGCCATGGACAAGGTTTGGGATCAAAATTTGATACAATTCTTTTCACCAAAAGTGAAAATAGGCCTCAGACATCTAAGGGGTTTCAAGGTACATCTCATATTTGAAACAGAATCATGATCATTCATTGTAAATGAAGGGCTTCACTTGGCACAGATTCATGTTATTTTTGAACTCCCCAAGCACCTAGGGGCTTTCCCTGATCCATTGGCTTATATTCATTGGTTTCGTCCATTCACCAATGTGGATCCTGCAACACATATGCATCAAGTCGTCCTGTCAACTAGAAACCACATGCCATATTCGGAAGTGATCAGCATGAAATGAACATGGTGAAGTTGTGTCTTAATCCCACAGTTTAGCTCAAACTGAGTTCCCTCATGGACAAGAGAAGGTCACCATATACAAGCCATCCCAAAGTATTATCTTGGGAGGCACCTAGATTGAAATATGTTTCAAATGTATGAGGAGAATGATGGATGAGTAGCCCATGAGTTCATAGAAATGTGGATATGGCTAGTTACATCATGTGCTTCAAGTTCCCTCAGACCAGCAGCATTCATGTGTTCATTGATTAGTGAAGCAAGCCACCACAGGGCATGCGATGTTCTTGGGGCTTGATCCAAGGGCAGGTAAGAACTAAGGTAGACTGAGAGCAGAGCATTCCTCAGGCGTGAACGCTGGATATTCTGCACACATGAAGGGTGTCAAGACTCACTGTTGAACTATCCAGTTCAAGAGCGAGGGATAAGCTCGAAGACGAGTCGATAGACGTCCAAGACCGCGTGGGCAAGAAGTAGAGTCCAGAGTAGTAACAGATACCAGAGAGGTATTGTTACTGTGAGAGTCGAGCAATCATGCAGGGAAGAGGCCAGGGTAGTCACAAGGGGATGGTCCTTAAAGGAGTATCCCAGGGATAGAGAGTGCCGTAAACAAATGAACAGTCTGAGGACTGTCCGCTACTTGTCATGAACCATTCTCCGGAGAGGGCCCTTGAAGGACCCTTCCTTATAGGAGGAAACCTGGTCTCTATGGTGTCACCCTGTTCACACGAGCAAAAGGGGTGAGTAGAGGTGTCCACAATATCGCGCGCGCATTGTTGCGCGAGCGATTCTCGGCACAATCGACATACAGCAAGCCCCACTTAAAGGCAACCCTTCTAGCAACAAAAGACAGTATTAGGGCCTTCCTAAGGACCCTTTGGAACGACCCCAAGAGCTCTACAATAGGCACTAACCTAGTATCAAAGGCCCTACAACGCGTTATTAGACCAACTCTAATAACTATAGAACGACTATAAGGCAATACTAAGGACCTTAATAGAAGGATTAGGGTCGACTCTAAGGACCCTAATAGAACTATATAAGGGCCTTATAAGATGACACTATTCCCTAACCAAACTACAAGTCCTCAAATGACCGGCCCTAAACTAACTAACAAGAAATGAATCAGGTGCTCACACGTGCACTAAAAGTAGTAAACACGTGGACAGTGGAAACTCTTACTCATCAAGAAGAGTCTTCTTACTCAGCAGCTTACTGAGCATGACCGAGCATGCTCAGTAAGCATCCTCCGACTTCTTACTCATCACCCTATTGTGCTTGATAACAAGGTTATGACTTGTTCCCTATTTAGCAGTTCTCTTGTAGTATATAAGCGCTCAATAAAGTAGCGGACAGTCCTCAGACTGTCCATTTGTTTACGGCACTCTCTATCCCTGGGATACTCCTTTAAGGACCGTCCCCTTGTGACCACTCTGGCCTCTTCCCTGCGTGACTGTTCTACTCTCACAGTAACAATACCTCTTTGGTATCTGTTACTACTTTGGATTCTGCTCCTTGCCCACGCCGTCTTGGACGTCTACCGACTCGTCTTCGAGCTTATCCCTCGCTCTTGAACTGGATAGTTCAACAGTGAGTCTTGACACTACTTTATTGAGCGCTTATATACTACAAGAGAACTGCTAAATAGGGGACAAGTCATAACCTTGTTATCAAGCATAATAGAGTGATGAGTAAGAAGTCGGAGGACGCTTACTGAGCATGCTCAGTCATGCTCAGTAAGCTGCTGAATAAGAAGCTCCTCTTGATGAGTAAGAGTTTCCATTGTCCACGTGTTTACTGTTTTAGTGCACATGCAAGCACCTGATTCATTTCCTGTTAGTTAGTTTAGGGCTGGTCATTTGAGGACTTGTAGTTTGGCTAAGGAATAGTGTTATCTTATAAGGCCCTTATATAGTTCTATTAGGGTCCTTAGAGTCGACCCTAATAGTTCTATTAAGGTCTTTAGTGTTCTCTTATAGTTCGTTCTATAGTTATTAGAGTTGGTCTAATAACGCATTGTAGGGCCTTTGATACTAGGTTAGTACCTATTGTAGAGTTTCTAGGGTCGTTCCAACGGGTCCTTAGGAAGGCCCTAATACTGTCTTTAGTTGCTAGAAGGGTTGCCTTTAAGTGGGGCTTGCTGTATGTCGATTGTGCCGAGAATCGCTCGCGCAACAATGCACGCGCGATATTGTGGACACCTCTACTCACCCCTTTTGCTTGTGTGAACAGGGTGACACCATAGAGGCTGGGTTTCCTCCTATAAGGAAGGGTCCTTCAAGGGCCCTCTCCGGAGAATGGTTCATGACAAAGGGAAGTCAAAAGTGGAAGAGAGCTTTGACTTGTTCTTCCTGGCAGACAAAGAGGCAAAAAGGAGACTGCACAGAACTGTCATTTGAAACTGTAGCTACCAGTCCTTAAATACTGTGGCAAAGGCAGAGGAAAAGCAAGGTAAACAAGAGAGCAGAGGGATAGAGGACGTGAGACTGTTGAGATTATCATTGATTTGGGTGATTTGGTATGTTACCACTACCCTGGGACGTTGTGATGTAATCACAGCTCAGACGCGTTGACACGTCGGTTACACGGACCGGGCATCACCGGCGTAGACGCATGACGCGTCGGATCACGCGGTCCGGCTCAGCTCATATGCTGAGATCTGCGTTACTTACAATGATAAGTTAATTGATGACAATCGGTAGCTACTAACGACTGATCCTTGTATGATCTTTGTTTCTTATTGATGGTAGCTACCTGCAGTGTACTTAGAGACGCTCTGGAGTACTTAAGAGCGTCGTATTTCGATAGATCACTTCAGTCTTGTCTTACACAATACTGAAGTGAGTACTTACTGTTTCCTATCTTATCTCTCGCATCTAATCACGCGTTGTAGATATCTTGTGATAGGTATTACTGAATTATAGTCTTGTCTTACACAATACTGAAATATCTTGTGATAGATCTTAAGGATCTTATCGCTCTTATCATAACCTGCGCCCATCTGCTTCAACAGAGACAAGATGAGTAAGTAGGTGAGTATGATGTCACAATGGAACACAAACCAGAATTTAGGCATAAGAGATTCTACACTAACCAGAATGAGGCAAGTGTTTAGCAAAATCAGAGAGTGTTATGGCATCGCAGCTGTAAGAGCGTTAGCTCAGGGTTCAGTGGGGTCGGCTCAAGGAGACTGGTTCAGAGGTTTAGCATCTCAAGACTAAGTCAAAGATGACCTAATCCACAGACAGGGTTGATCTCCTGGATTTACAGAAGAGGAGGGTGATGAGGGAGAAGCAGAGGAGGAAGAGGAACACAAGGGTTCCTTGTGATGAGCTAAAATCAAGCAGAGTGTAGGCCAGCACAACACAAGTTGTGATTGAGAGACAGTACAGGGCAAAGGGATGCGACAGGAAATGGGACAAAGCTAAGCTTGGGGCTTTCCCCAGCATCTACAGGCGCTTAAATACTGTATCTAGCAAGGCTGTACAGTACTATATGCAGAACAATAGATAAAAGTGAGCCAATAGCAAAAGAGACTCAACAGTAGATAAAACAATAGATGAAACACAATAAGTGAAACAATAAGGGCCATCAGCATCAAGGGATGAAACCATAACCAAGGGGATGGGGGTGAAAGTAAAGAACAATAAGAAGTAGTTTAGGGACAAACCGAAAGAGGGGTAGATCACAACAGAGAGTAAGTGAACGAGGCAGGATGGGAATTCATAGCAGTACAGTATATCAGTCAAGAGCATACCAAAAGCCTATTCCTCTAACTGCGAGTCCACAAGCATGGGGTGGTGTGATGATGATGACAGGGCAAGGCACTGTGGGCATGTTGAAAATGTGCAGTGTGTGTGATTAGATAGCAGCAGATGATAAGATCGCAGGCAGATCTATCAGACAATAGTTCAGTTTAGTTGATACAAAACTGATATAAATAGTGTACCTATCAGACAATAGCTACAACGCATTATCAGTACAGAGTGATAAGATATCATAGACTAAGTACTCACTTCAGTTTAGTTGATACAAAACTGAAGTGATCTACATGCTTTGTGGTGTTCTTAAGTACCTGAGACCGCCACTAAGTGCAGTGCAGCTAACTACCATTATGGATCACTAAGTATGTCCAAGGATCAGTGGTAACTAGCTACCAATTGTCCGAAATCATCTAATCAATGTCTCTAATGCGTGCTGCAGCATATGAGCTGAAGCCGGTAATGCCTGGTCTGGGTGATCCAACACGTCAACACATCAGAGTTGTGATTGCATCACAACGCACCTGGGGCTCAGGCCAGTGCTGATCTCAACAGGGCAGTGAGCCCTCAGGTAGAGCAGTGATGACAAAGACAAATGCGTCATACTGGTCCATGTGTAGATGCAAGGTGGGGGCGAGGAGAACGATTCATAGCATTTTGCAGAGGAGTGAGAATCCAATGAAAGGTGTTCGACAAGGGGCAAGAGCATAATGACAAGGGGAAGGGAAGCGTGTCGCAGGTGGAGGAGACTAGTGGCAGAGGTGATGGATGAGAACAAAGGAGGGCGAGACATGGGCAAACAGCAATGACATCATGTCATAGGTCAATGCTTGGAGGAGCCGAGCTCCAACTCCAAGACTGATGGGGGAGGCATTGAGCAGCAAGGCGAGTGACATCAGAGGTGATCAAACTGAGCCATTGTCACCATTCCTGGGCATAGAGTGGGCAATGTGAGGGGATGATGTCAAAAGGGGATCACGAGATGGAAGGAGAAAGAGGGGAAAGGAGTGGCAATAGTTAGTGGGGAGGAAAGAAGGGTGAGGCAAGAGTGAGAGAAAGGGAACTTGAAGTGCAGGAGGCGCAAGGTGCTGATATGAGTCACATCAGTTTCCAGGCCAGTGGACTCACACACCTTACATCAGTAGGATACATAGTGCAATATAAAAACCAACTGTCTCTGTAGAGCAATGTAGTGAGCTGAGTGTCTCTATAGAGCAATGTAACAAAATGATTGTCTCCATAGAGCAATGTAACAAACCAATTATCTCCATAGTCAACCATAATTTTGGTCGTCCTACATAGTAATATGTAGACTCAGTTTTATCTACTGTGCCTACATAAGTATAGTCATCAACTACTGGAACTACATTGAGCAATATAGACTTACTATGATGCTATAGAGCACTACATAGTATGTTGTTGTGCTATGGTGTCTATGGTGTCTACAGAATTAAGTGGTGTCTATGGACCGGACCAGTTTTTCCTGAGGTGGTGGACATCGAAAAGCTCTGACGAAAACGCGAGATCACATCATCACAACTAATTAAAATGAGAACGGAGAGTCAGGGTCCGCCCCGAGCTGCCTCCATTTGGACGCTTTCGCTTACCAAGAATTCCCTTAAATGGATTCTTAAATTTACTAAGCAATGAAAAAAATTCTTTCACCTGCGGCGTCTTCGTTTTACGACGCGCTTTCGTTTTTTTTTCTTTCGCCGTCGTTCGTTCTCTCCTTCCCCTCATGGCCTTCCCACTCTTTCTTCCCCAGGGTCCCAGGTCAACACTCCCAAGCTGCCAGCTTCCTCAAGTTTTCACTGGCTATTCTCAAGTTGTTCAAGTTTTCCCATGAGCCGTGGTTTCCGGTGCGTTTTTCGTTTCTTTTTTTTTCGCGCGCATCTCTCATCCTCTCACCCCTCTCCTTCCCATCACCCGTTTTCTTCCAAGAAGGCCTTTGAAAAGCTCCTCTTCAACCTGCCCCCTCTCCTCCTGTATCACTGCAGTGGTAACGATGACCACGACTCGGGCATGGCCACAGCGACGTCGCGACGGCCACGAATCTTGAGCATGGCCAATGAGCCAATGTGATGATCTGGCCGCCGTGACGGCGACGTACCCATGGCCTTGACGACGGCATGGCTCCACTCACTCTTTCTCTCCCACCTTGCCATCCCCTGCACCTCCATGCTGCGGCTGTGACGATGACGGCGACTCAGCCATGGCCATGGCGACCTCGCGACGGCCACGAATCGTGAGCATGGCCCATGGCCACTGTGACGATCTGGCCGCTGTGACGGCGACGTGCCCATGGCCGTGACGACGGCAGGCGAAGCTTTCTCTTGCTTGCTCTCCCACCCTCTCGCGTTCCCCTGCACTTTCATGCCCATTGTTTTGCACAAGCTCTTCCAGCATGGGTGACCACTCCGAGCCAGGACCTCAAGCACACCCAGTGGCCATCAAAACCTCTCGCGCGATTCCGGTCCGCGTTTCATGTTCCTTTCGTTTTTTGTTTCTTTTTTTCCGTCGCACTTTTTCTAACCCTTTCTCACAGTGACAGCACGAACAGCGCCATGGCGATGACAGCCGTCAAGACGCTGAGGAGTGGTCCATGCGTGGGACACCCATTTCGTGCGATTTCACTCTGTCTCCTCAGCTCTAATTTGTGTCTTTCTCTGACCCCGAAAACCGTGCCAAGTTCGCCCGCTTTGCAAGCAGCGTTTTTCGCGCGGACCATCGCATGTACTCTTTTTTTTGCTTTCTCTCCCTCTCTCCCTCCTTCCTGCCCTTCCCGCCTCGCTTCCTGCAAGACTAACAGCCAATGCCAGATGGTTCCTCAACCGGATTCTGTCTGTAACAGGTGCATGCGCGCGCGTTTTTTTCTGGCAATTTTTTTTCTTTCTCGACTTCCTATGCATCTCAATGCCCTCTGCCCTGCGAATCGACTCCAGCACGCGTGGCGACTCCAGGCCAAGACCACTACAACACCCAACGGCCTTGAAAACAATCCTGCGTGACCACGAACTTGGTGTGCTTTGTTTTGTTTTTTTTTACTCCCCTTCTCACAACAACAGAACGGCCAGGACCGCAATGATGACGCAGTCGTCAAGGCGCTCGCGAGGGTTCAATGGGTGTCTATGGGTTTATGTCGTGTTTTCCCGCGTGCGCGAGTTTCGCGCGTTAAGCTCTGTGCGTGCGTTATTGCTTTTGCTTTTGTCATTTCATGCGACTTCTCACTCAGATTTAGTTGCGAATCAAGGAACGCAAGTGCCGGTTCCAGCATGCAGGCCAGTGACAGCACAGCTATGGGCCACGGCGATAATACAGCCGTCAAGCTCGGCCTCAAGTGGTGCATGTGACACGTGTTTTCCCGTGTCCATTGCGTGGCACCCGTGCGTCGTTCGTTTTCGTTTTCGCGGGTCCTTTCTCCTCTGCCTCGAATCTCTCACTGAGACCCAACCTGCCAGTTCCCATCATCCGGTGCGTTTTTTTTTCTTTCCATTTGGATTGCTCTTTCTGACCGGTTCTTACAGTGACACGGCACGGCGTACCGCCCGAGAGCGATGCACGGTGCTGCGACGGCACCTCGAATATCAAGCACGCCTTATTGACGTCGTCGAATTCTCGAATGCTCAAGCGAGCGGCGCGCTTCTCTCTTCCCCTTTTTCCTCTCCTCCGCCCTCTCCTCCACCCCACCCTCTCTGGACGTCCAAGACCGGTCAACGCCGCCCATGGGGTCAACGCCAGACCATGATCAAAATGGCCACCAGAACAATTCAGTGGAATCACGAACCCGGTGCGCGTTTTTTTTTTCTTTCACTTCACACGCTCTCTCAACCTCTCCTTCCCAATACACAGTTCCCTGTTGGGCTTCAAGGCGATGTGCTTATGGCACTCACGGCAGCGCTCTCCCACCCACTGGCACCCATTCCCCTGCAGTGGTGACCATGACGACTCGGCCATGGATATGACTACCTCGCGATGACCACGACCGCGTGCGTTTTTTCGTTTTCATTTCTATACGGTTTTTGATATTTTCTTTTCCTCTCCAGCTCCTATACATGCCAGTTCCCGAGCGCGCGGCGTTCCTCTCCCCTCCCCTCAGCTCCGGTTGACCCACGCCGCCAAAAGGGGCCTCCTGTGAGCGACGGGTCAACGCATCGCATGGACGCGGCCATTTGCACGCCAAAAAGGGCCGTTCTCACCGCTTTCAAATCCCTCGCGCGGCCCTGGCCAACGATGGTGGGGTGTGCATGAACCCCGAATGGCACACAACTGTGCTTCCTGCGTGCGCGACATTCTCGCGTTCTCGCGCGTTAGGGGTCGCGCGACCACGACTCATTCCGCATCCCTGTCCTGTCCTGTCCTCCGTCCTCCCCCTCCTCCCATCTCCTCTACCCAACTCCAGTGCGCGCGATGCGTTTTCGTTTCGCGGGCTCGGTGCATTTTTTAAAATTTCTACTCATTTGCTCCAAAACGCGAGGACGGCACCACAGTGGCCTGTACGCGTTTCCTTTTTTTTTTTTTCATTCTCAATTTACTCTCGATTTCTAACCTGTCATAGTAACAGCACGGCCAGGTCCGCAACGATAATACCACCATCAAGCTCGGCCTCAAATGACAAGTCACTCGAATGTTCAACGATCTGCGATTATTGCGCTTGACCTGTTCCAGCTGGCTTTCTTTTCCCCGTGCGTGCGTGCGTTTTTCCTTTTCTTTCCTGTTTCAGTTTTCTAAATACCCTCTTCCCTATCCTTAGTTTTTCAGCCTCCTTCGACACGCGACCGGCCAATTCCCACACCCCCGAGACCCTGATGGCACGTGACGGTTTCCCGCGCTTGCGATGTCACGTCGAGTTGTATTTTCTTGGCCAGCTCTCAGCCCATTTCCTTCACTAATGTGGATGTATCACACCAAATGCAATCCAGTTGACTATGTTACTTTCAGTGGATGTAATGATTTTTTATTTTCCATTGATAAATGATTTGAATCTATATCCCGTTTAACTGGGCTGAGCTGTAGCACTATGGTTGGTTGAGTGAATAACATCAAAGACACATACTGATTGGCAGTTGACTTGGCCATATGAATTACTGTCTTTGATAGGATCATGGTGAGAGCTCTGTTTTTGGTTGAGATTTAGTATATTGATATGGATTGTTCTACTAGATGACATGAAGATTACACATTCACTCAAAAAGGGATTATACCCAGTAATGAGTGATACTAAAGGCATATTAGGGCCTTTTAGAAACAAAGTTTTGAACCCAAAGTGAAACATTTGAAACTCAAGGATTTTTCAGAGATCACCAATATAACTGCTAAAATAGGCCTTATAAGTAAACAGGATTACACATGATGATAATTGTGAGATTATGATATACCTCCTCTCCCTTTATCCAAAAAAGGATTACACATGAAGAGATTGCTCATGGCCCGCCGAAGGCGCACCCCTTGGGCAAAGCCCAAGCAAGCTTCAGCTTGTATAACAAGGAAGGCTCAAAGCCCTCACAGCACTCCAATATTGAAGTCCACTCCCATACACCGCCCATTGTGCCCGTGCCCTTCACACTTTCTCCGCCCGTGGTTGCGCCATGAGTCACAAGATGGATATCAGAGAACTGCCAATCTTGTCAGCGGTCAGAGATAATGCACAGCACAGGATGCCAGTTACGGAACCCCATGTTCCATCCTCCTACATAGCCGTGCTCAAACTTGTCATAAAAAAATCACAGTTTGGCCGCCGTTTGCAAGCGTCTGCAGAGGGCAATCCCACCACTGGTCCTGGTATATTCGAGAGCGTGAATTGGAGCATCACATGTGGAGAGACAGGTCGAACGAAGGGGCTAGTACACACGCGTTTGATGGAATGGACGCGTTGTGCAGAGGCAGCTTGGAGGAGGGGGGGGGCATGTTAGTGTTGAACTGGAACCCAAACAGATCAAAGAAGGCGAAGACCTTCATACAAGGTTCAAGATCCGCTCATAGATGTTATGTGTTAGACAGAACTTTAGTATATGCGCTTATGGCAATAGGGTTACGCATACTACGCTATCTATCACAAGATGCAGCCTTATGCTGCATCTAGAATGTTTCCACATCACGCGTCACTGAATGCGCGATATAGTGGACACCTGTAGTCACCTCTTTTAGACTTAGGAACAGCCCTGGGTCATAGAGGTATAAATACCATACATGTAGACGAGTATACACATCGCTCTACACCCCAATATCACTTGAGCATTAGCACAACCTCTAAGGTGGGTTGCCTGGCCTGTTAGCTGCGCTCTATGCTGCACAACAGTTAGCAAGGTGAGAACTTCAGGGAGGGGGGGGGGGGGGGAGCTTGCCATAGGGGCGGTGGTCCAGTCGGCACCATCAGAGTGAATGTGTCATCACAGTGGACATGGAGTTGTTGTCGTCTCTACAGAACGGTGGAATTAGGTGGGGCCAAGGACTGCGGAGAAATGTTGTGGCCGGCCACATAGCCGTCGTCGGTGTAGGGTTTTTCTGGCCCGGCTTGGCCTGAAAGCCCCGGCTTTGGCTCGGCCCGAGGCAGCTTTGGCTTTCTAAAACCCCAGGCCGGGCCAAAGCCGTCAACCCCGGCTTGGCTCCGGCTTGGCCTGGCCTAGGCCATGGCTTTTGTACGTAAGATTTCTGTATGTGAGCCCGCTGGCCACATGTACATGACTTGTACCAGGCCTTGCGTGCGCGCCATGTGTTCACTTTCCCTTCGTCTTTCATCCCACTCACATCCCTCCTTCCAACTATTGTCATTCCTTTCACCTCACTCTCCTTTCCTCGCGTTCCCACTCTCGACGTCATCCCCACCGCGTTGCCCACTCCATGTCAGCAGACTACGACAACGGCTCAATTCGATCACTGTCGACGTCACTCGCCTTGCCGCTCAACGCCTTCATCCCTTCGGTCTTCAAGTCGGAGCACGGCTCCTCCCCACACTTCGACCTACGGCACGACGCCATCGCCGTCCGGCTGCGCCTCGCGCCCTCCCAAGACTGTCCCTCAAGCATCGTCCTCGCGTCCGCCACACGTCTACGCACAGACCCGTATGATGCGTTCGACATCATCACCATCGCCTTACCCGAGGGCTCACTGCCCACAGCGCCTCGCCCATCGTCATTGCCGCCCTATTCGAGGGCTCGCTGCTCATAGCGTCTCGCCCCCGACATCATTGCCGCATCGCCTCGCGCTCGCGGATTCGCAGTAGG
>JAGFNK010000807.1:0-21292 GCA_025769875.1 Russula earlei | reverse complement strand
TACGCCTCAACAGAATACAAAGGGAAAATCAATCTTACGTCCAACTTGCTGTTGTACCAGGAATACACAACACCTTTGATTGGGAAACTAACTCTTGGCTATACGACGCAGACTACAATCAACCTTGGGCAATTACCAGCCCAGACGCCTCATATACTGGTCCCCCTGCGTACTATTCTGTCCCAGCAATCCTAGAAGCCTCAAGTCTCGCCCCTCGACCCCTCACACCGATTCAGACCACTGTCCCAACTAGCCAAGAACGTTGGTCTGCCAGCACAGAAATACTGAGTCAAATCCGTGGACAGCAAGGTGTAACTGCAAAACCAGAGTATTGCATGTGCGACTTTCGACCAGACACACCTCCTACTCCTGACAGAATTACCTTGTGGACGCCAGGCGATTACCACCCTCGCCCATTCGATAAATCTGGCTCCTCGACACAGGAGACGCGCGTCATCCCAACGACCCCCTGAGAGAGAAACAGTTCCCAACGCAAGAGGTTTTCTTGTTGAAAGACCATTACCTCCTACCCCCCTCCTGACGCCTACTTACCCTTGTTTACCAATCGTATTCCTACCCCTATGTACCTACCCAACCCTTCGCATCACCCCTTGTTGAATCCCCTGATAGTGCCGATCTAAGGAGTACTGATTTACACTGCTACCTACCAGAACAATCCTTCTTAGCATTAAACCTACCTACACGTTCAAGGAGAGAATTAATTGAATTCAAGAATTATTGTACCCAAGCTTGGCATCAACGACTGACACACTTTATAGTTTACAAGCATCCCACCAAGGAAATAAGTGACTTTGCCATCTCTCCAGCAGAATTTGAAGGATATCTGTGGAAAACCCGAGTAGTTCTAACACAAAGCAGCATTACTGAAGCTACTCCCGAATCCAATTAAGAAAACATCAAAGGAAGACCCGATACCATTCGACTAAAGCCAGCCTACACCATTGCATATCCTTGGAACAACGGTCATTGGACTATAACAGTCGTCTAAGATCTATGAGCACTAGGAGGGACATCACTGACGAAGAAGAGAACCTAATCCCACTCCTATTTGAAAACCTCAGTTACGACACCCAAGATCACTGTTATCGAGGAAAATTTGCAGGCACACCTATTATCAACCACGGAAATCTTTCTGACACTTGGTTATACGAAGACGATAACGACGAAGTTACCACCGAACAACTTAAAGCGGCAGCCCCAGGAGCAGAAAACGTTCAAGACTTCAACCCCTATAACTACACAGGCCTCTTCCTAGACAGACCAGTCAAGTGGAGCCGTTCTAGAAGACATTGGGTTTACTATAACAATCGAGAAGTCGATTTCTCAGCCAGAACACCTCAAGAAGTTACCGCTATCCTAGGAACTGCTCAGAGCACTCGAAGCACCACTCCAGGACCTTCTACTCGGCGTAATACCCAACAACCTACTCCTCATACAACTAGCAACGTACCACAAGCAGTCCCTCGAACGCTCACTCCAACTAGAATCCAACTACAAGGTTCAGCCCCACCTATTGTTACAGCTACAACAACTCAGAATCCCACCATGTCAAGCAATCCACGCCTTGTCGGAACAGCACCAGAACCCTTTGACGGAAAGGCTGATAACGCAGAAGCCTTTTGGGCAGCTCTGGCCAATTATTACTACATCAATGGCGACTCCTTTACAGATGAAAGCAAGAAAGTTGCCGCTGCACTAACCCACTTTAAAGTAGGAACACCCGCCGGAGCGTGGGCTAGAGAACAAACCACCAAGGCTATGGCTCGTACCGTAGCAGACTATGGGTCATGGGACGACTTCAAGAAAGCCTTTGCCGATCACTTTATCCCTGCAGAAGCAGAGTTGGCCTCCGCTAATACCATGCACACCTATTATCAAGGAAAACTACCATTTAATGAATGGTATCAGAAATGGTCACACCACGCATCACGAGCTACCACCGATGAAAGAACAAAGATGTACGCATTTAGGAAGAACATTAACCCGGCCTTACATCAGAAAATACTGGGAATCACACCGAACACCAACTACGCTTGCAGCCCTTGTCAAAGCAGCAAGAGAATTCGACAACCTTTTCCACCTATACAACTCCACTGCTTTTCGAGGAGGACGCTCTGTGCGTGCCCGAGGATTGAACACTCAAGGATCAGACAATCCATTGGAAATTAACTTGTACCAAGGAGAGCCCAATGAACGACCCTGGGAATCCAGAAGTGAAAGGAAACCCCTCACAGATGCAGAGAAAGAATTTCGACGCAAGAACAATCTCTGTTATTATTGTGGAAAGAAGAATCATATGGCAAATCAATGCAGAGCAAAGAAAGCAGCTCAAGGACGCCAACGACAAGGTTCTCGCCCCCAAACAGTCAGAGCTACAACCATCCAAGATGAAAACATTGAACCTGCGCAAGAAGAACCCGTTCCTGTTGCTTCACTAACGACTTGGAGAGAGACACTTGCAGACTCGATCCTCCGCCCAAGATCTGCTCCTATGGATTTTTAATTGGACCCCCTTCTGCACCGAGGAGGGATGCGGTCCAAATCAGTACGATACAAAGAGAAATCAATTACCCCAAAGTTTTTACCAAGAATATTCGCTCCCCTTCCATTGCCTTGAAAGTTACCTTAGTAGGGAAGACAAGCGGCAAAGAAATCGGTGCAAGAGCCCTGCTCGACAGTGGAGCAGAAGGAATGATAATCCATGAACGATTTGCACAAAGACACCACCTGCACCTTCGAACTATGATCAAACCCTTGCCAGCACAAAATGTAGACGGAACACAAAATGCCAATGGACTAATACGCTTTAGCACCATCCAAAGACTTCGCATTCAAGCGCACACAGGCGCCACTCATGATGAACAAGCAGAATTCCTTGTCACTAACATTGGAGATCACGACATTATCTTAGGAACCGATTGGCTACGACACCACAACCCAGATATTGATTGGGCAAATGATACAATCACACTGAGGAACTGCCCCCGAACTTGCCTTACCACACACCCAAGCATAACCATTGCATCTGCATCTGGAACGCGGAATTACCAAATACAAGCACTTACTTTCCCTGAAGAAGAAGAACCCGAGTTTACGGACATTGCTGCACTAATCTTCCCAGATACTGAAGGACCATTGAACCCATGTGTTGACGAACAAATCCACGATGCGTTTAGCCCAATAACAATCAACATAAGAGCCAAATCAACCACAGCTACCAAGTTAGCCAGTGCGGAAACACCCCCTAAGACATTAGACGAACTTATCCCCGCCCAATTCTTGAAATGGCGAAAGGTTTTCGATGAACAAGCTTCTCAACGCCTTCCTGCTCACCAACCATGGGACCATGCAATCAATCTAAAACCAGGGATCGCCCGACGTGATTCTGGCATTTATCGACTTACTCCCAAGGAACTACAAGCCCTAAAAGAATACTTAGACGAACATTTGAAGAGAGGCACAATCCGACCATCAAAAGCAGCTATTGCCAGCCCATTCTTCTTTGTAGAAAAGAAAGGAGGAAATCTACGACCAGTGCAAGACTACAGAGCCCTGAATACAGCAACTGTCAAAGACGCGTATCCACTACCCTTGATTCCTGAATTAATTGACAAACTCCAAGGAGCCCAATACTTTACCAAGTTTGACGTACGATGGGGATACAACAATATTCGCCTCAGAGAGGGCGATGAACACCTCGCAGCATTCAAGACACCATTAGGACTCTTCGAACCATTGATAATGACATTTGGTCTCTGCAACGCCCCAGCCACTTTCCAACGCTTTATGAACACCATCCTAGCAAAATACATCGCCACTGAACGAGTGGTTGTTTATCTAGATGATATACTAATCATGGCGCAAACCTTGAACGAACTAGACGACTGGACACATAAGGTCCTAAAAACACTCCAAGACCACGACTTATACTTGAAACCAGAGAAATGTGCTTTCCGACAAACCTCTATTAGTTACCTAGGCATCAATATCTCCCAAGGACGAATATCCATGGACCAAGACAAGTTAATAGGCATTACAAAGTGGCCTACTCCGACCAATGTTACGGAAGTACAAGCATTTCTAGGATTCTGCAACTTCTATCGACGATTTATCCACCAATACTCTCGAATAGCACGGCCCTTGTTTAACTTAACAAAGAAAGAAAACCCCTTCAAATGGGAAGACGATGAAGAACAAGCATTTCAGAAGCTAATCCAAGCATTCACAACGGCCCCAATCCTCATGTTACCTAACCACACGAAACCCTTTCGACTCATCTGCGATGCAAGTGACTTTGCAGTCGGTGCAATCTTGGAACAACCCGATGAATTTAACAGATATCACCCAGTAGCCTATTTCTCGAAATCCTTGGACCCCGCACAACGAAATTACATGATCTATGATAAAGAACTCCTTGCTATCGTCTTGTCCCTCTGGCACTTCCGACACTACCTTGAAGGCGCTACACACCCCATTGATCTATGGACAGACCACAATAACTTGACATACTTCATGACAAAACAGAAACTCACGAGACGACAAGCCCGATGGGCACTCCTCCTCAGCAATTTCGACTTCACCATCACCCACCACCCAGGAACTATGAACAAAGCAGACGGTCTGTCCAGGCGGCCAGACTTTAAAGAGGGGATACAAAACGAAAATGATGGAAAGGTGCTCCTAGATGACAAATTTTTTAAAATTAGAGCAACACGCACCTCTGCTACAGAACCAATCGGCGACCAGGAACTTCGACAACAACTACGATCTAGCAAAGACTATGACCCAGAAGTATCTAACGCGTTAGCAATCATTATAAAGAATGGACCAAGGCGACTATCCAAAGGCTTACAGGACTGGAACCTTGAAGATGGACTAATACTATTCAAAGGAAAAGTCTATATCCCAAACAACGACACCCTAAGAAAGAAAATTCTAAAACTACACCACGACTCCCTTGCCACTGGGCATCCTGGCCAATGGAAAACTTATGAACTGATCAGCCGAAAACTATTGGTGGCCAGGAATGCTAACTTATGTCAAAAGTTATGTAGACGGTTGCGCAATTTGCCAAAGTACAAAGAACCGTCCAAAGACAGAAACACCCCTTGTACCGATTACACCAGCTGGAGAAGTATGGAAAAGCATTACTATGGACTTTATCACGGACCTACCTGATTTCACAAGGCTTCGACAGCCTCCTAGTCGTGGTAGATCGATTCAGTAAAGCGATAATCATTACCCCTTGCCACAAGACAATCACAGCAGACGAAACAGCGAACACTAATCATGAACAATGTCTGGAGAAGAATAGGGCTCCCAACACAAATAATATCGGACAGAGGCCCTCAATTTGCAGCAAAAGTCACTCAAGAACTATGGAAAAAGTTAAATGTCAAAGTATCACTAAGCACAGCATATCACACACAGACAGACAGAGAAACAGAACGAGTTAACCAAGAACTAGAACAATACCTACAAATATTTTGCAACCATCAAGCAGACAATTGGGCAGAACTAGTTCCCTTTATGGAATTCGCACATAATGCCAGACAACACAGTGCTACGAACAAACCCCCGTTTGAAGTCTGGTATGGCTTTAACCCAACATTTGCTCCGCCCCTTGCCTTTACATCAAAGTTCCCTTCAATCCAAGAAAGACTATCAAAACTAAACCAAGTCAGAGAAGAAGTAGCTGCCTCCCTGAACCGAGGAACAGAAATCATGAAGCAATCAGGACCTCAAACCTCCACATTTCGTTTTAAAGAAGGGGATCAAGTATGGCTGGAAGCCACGAATCTACAAACGACTCACCCAAAAGCAAAACTAGCCCCTCGACGCTATGGGCCATTCAAAGTCACCACTGCCTATCCAGTAAACGTTCGCCTCGAACTACCAAAGTCTTGGAAGATACACCCGGTTTTTCACCACTCCCTGATTAAACCTTACAAAGAAACCATTGCCCATGGTCCTAACTTTTCAAACCCGCCACCAATATTAGTCGAAGGTGAAGAACAATATGAAGTAGAGCAGATCCTAAACTCTCGGCTCTCCCCAAACCGCAAAGGAATCCGATACCTAGTTAAATGGAAAGGGTATACGGTCACAGAAAATACTTGGGAACCAGCATCTAACCTATCAAAAGCGCAATTACTTGTTAAAGACTTCCATCGGAAATATCCGAAGGCGCTTAGAACAATTCCCACCAGGAGTAACCCCTAAACCAACAACTCTCATCATGACCTCTGTCGATGATTACCTTTATCCTTGTTACCAACAAACTTTTCAGAGAACTCCTGCGATCACATGCACTCAATCGACCACGGCTATCCCCAAAGCAATCCATAGGACAAGGGAGAACTCCTCACGAACCAACAGACTTCGACTCTTCATATGCAAACTACTCCACCTTCCAAAGAAACAAATTCCTACTGTTGCAGGAGCAACAAGTCTATAAAGAGGGGATGAATGGTACGAACCAAGGCCAAGTCCTGTCCAAGGATTATCCTATTTTACTCAAGAAAGACCTCTCTCACTTTGCATTGCCAACTCCCTTCCATTTTATGGGCTATCCCTCCTGTGGTACAAGATATTGCTATTGCAAAGGCACTCTAACACGACCAGGCACCGGTTTCCTAATCGGGTAATCATTGCGTGACAGCCACATGGCCACCCAGCCACCATGGACCCGAAACAGCGGCACAAACTCTTAGAAACTGTTGCATAAATCATCTGACGTCATCAAGGCTCCAATGACATCATGGCTGACTGAGCGACTCCACAGTGACCTCATAGGCTCACTAAGCGCCCCACAGTGACATCATAATGATGTCATCGCTCCACAATGATCAGTAATGCGCTCAGTAAGCCTGAAACTTGGCATAAGCAAGTTTATGCCTCTGTAGTCCTATTTGATGGTACCAAAGAGTCTAGAATAGTCCCAGTGCTTTGTAATCGACCCTGTACACTGTATATAAGCCCCAATGAAGCATGGCAGTCGTCAGACTGTCCATTTGTGATACTCTCATACTCCTGGGTACTCCCCTGCGACCGCTCAGTTTAAAGACTTCCCTCGCCTTCAAGGTACTCTTCAACGACCGCCTTGTCTAAAGCCCCTCGCTGCACTGGCCTCCAGTCTTCGCCTCTGCCTCTTGCAACACTTACCAGTCCCCATCTGGTACCTCCTCGTCGTTTGGCTCGTCCTCCTGTTCAACGCCGCCTTCGCCGCATATCATCTGTTCCGACCCTTGTCCACCTGCTCCTGAGTCCTTAGTGATCAGCAGTACGTGTCTTGACAGTCAGTCTCTGTCATTGAGGCAATTGATCCCCATCAGGTGTGATTGATCCCCATTGGCCAATTATTGCCATGTAATGAGTGGACTGTTCCTATTTAAAATTTGGTGTCATATTTGTGGATGCACTTTATGTCTCGATTTATTCAATATAAATCCATGTATTAACATACGCCATTGTGTTAAGTTTATCTGAGTCTGCTAAGGCTAAATTGATTGGGCAAATTAAGTGTATATGATCCCCCTGGTGATTCGGGGCGACTCATGTTGCATCTTAGGTTACATAACTTGGGAACTGAGCTGCCCTCTTTTAAGCATTCAACTAAGTTCTAATTGTTTGGGTTGACATATTTACAATAATGCGATGCATGAGGAGAGGGCAACAAATCAATCAATTGTTTTAAAATAATTTGTAATCTGAGCTGAGTCAATTCAGTGGTCAATATATTTCACCTTTATTGACCACTGAGTTGAGTTTTAGTGGACTGGACTTATCCATTCCTGTCCATTGTGTTATCATGAGCCCACTGGTCATGTGGGTCTTGACCACTTCATCTTCTACAATATCATATTGGCAAGTACAACTGTTGAGAGTACAAATAACACAACACTAAGAATACCCACAATACTTGTACCAGCCACGACAGTGCAAGGGAGAAACAAGATAAAGTGCATCAAGTAGGGTTGTATATATGTCTCTGTCAGATAATTCAGTCATTGACAAGTGGACCAAATCACCATTTTGTCAAATGTGATACTTCATTGCCAAAAACACGAGCTCAATTGGGTTCAAATCAGGTGAATATGGAGGCAGGAATTTGCAATGCATTCCCCTGGTGGAAGTAGGTCACGTCAAACACATTACAGGTCTAGTATGTTATTACAAACCTTGACTCAATCATCTCGACAATATCCTCATGCTTGTGAATCCGACAATTGTCCATAACAATGATGGAGTTGGGGCCAGGGTATGGTTCCATAACCTTGAGAAGACTGCCAATAAATTGTTGAAAAGTTTTGGTGCAAAATGAGCCTTCAACAATCTTGCAGTGTGAAATTCCATCAGTGAATGAGATGGCAGGAAGCACGGAGAAGCTATGAAATGGAGTCAAACAGGGAATTGGACAGAAATTGAGTGACTTACCGTCTGCCACGAACAAAGAAAGCTTTACGCTGTGCCTGTGTACCACGAATAGACCAATCTGCCGCTCGATATGTTGTTCGACGATCTACAGAGCTCTCAACAAGAAAACAAGCTGATCGGCTGAGTACACACTGATTCGATTGAGGTATGCAAGCCGCTTTTCTTCTGAGCGCTCAATTGCAGCACACAAAAGCTAAATCATGAAGTCACCCATAGATGTATCAAGTCTCAGTGCCCATACCTTTTTCATGGTGAATCTGCCAGCTCGCAGTGTATGCCAGATGGTTGACCTTGAGACACGTATCCCAGAATTTGCTGCAAGCATATCCCACAGCTCATCAAGGTACAGATCAGGTGCATCATGAATCCTCCCAAACAGGTACTAGTATAGTCATTAGGAATACCCCACAGTAGTGGTTTCACATATGCTTACCTCTACATCTGCTCCACGTAGTGTCTGATCAGACCTACGATGCTGCTCCACTGCTACATCTGAGACAGCATTGTGCTCCTAGAAGCATCGTAGAATCCTTTCAACCGAGCTAACCAATACACCTGTGTAATTTGCAATATCTTGCTTCAAGAGCACAGCTGACATTCGAACCACAATTTGCTGGACTTTGAGGGAGACCTTTTGGCCTCTTGCCATCAGAGAGGAAGCAGGGAACAAAGTGCTAGACACCTTCATCATTCCCACAACCATGACCATGCCTACCCGATGCCTACCTGACATGGGCATGTCCAAAATTCAATGTATCTGTTCTCGGAACAGAATATTTAGAAAGTACATTTCATTCTGGTTCAAATGGGCTATTTTTTATGATTTTTTGCTTAGAATTTGGCGAGATACATCAAGTTCTTTCTACCAACCCTTTTCTTTTTGGAAATTTCCGGCATGTCACATTATCTGAAAACGACAATAAGTTAGTAGCTTCCCATATTATCATTGGCAGCCAACCTGTAGCAACAAAAAATGTTACATACAAAAGCCGTGGCCTAGGCCAGGTCAAGCTGGAGTCAAGCCCTAGTTGATGGCTTTGGCCCAGCCTGGGGTTTTAGAAAGCCAAAGCTGCCTCGGGCCAAGCCAAAGCCAGGGCTTTCAGGCCAAGCAGGGCCAGAACATCCCTAATCTCAGAATTTTCTGTGAGTGACAGGAGTGACAGGCATGATGTAAGTGATATGATGTATATAGTAATCATCACTTTCACCCCCAGGTTGAAAGAAATTTCAATATTTATTGTTCTGCCCCTACACTGTCTGACTTCTGGGTACATGAGCTGGACAGTAGAAGGATATGGCCCGGGCCATATGGTCCACCCAGGCAGTTTGAGCCGAAGACATGACTCAGCTGTGGCTCAATCGCACTGGGGATTGTGCTGGAGCGACGGAAAGGGATTATACCTCCCCACCCTATATTCCCTCAATAAGTGCTCATGAGCCATCTGTCTCCTCCATCTCTCCTCATTTTTTCAGGCAGCTCTGAGGGAAGCATCTGTTGGCTAGTTGGTTGTTGTATATGACGGTGGGTGATCATGTGGTATTAAGCCCAATGATGACTGCCCCACCCCTTGATGGTTCTGACTGGAATTCCCATCTCTGCAAGGTAAAGTCAAGTTCAGGGGAGAAAGAGAGCCCAAAGGAGATCGGCATACCCTGCAGGAAGCCCGAACAATGGTGCGATGCCTATGGCTAGACAGAATATGGCAAAAACATAGATGCGCATTGGCCGAAGTATGAAAGAGATAGCAGCATGAAATATTGCTAGTAACCAGTACCTGCTGGTATATAGTGGAGTGGGAGCACTTCTGGAGGGCATTGTGACTGCCACAGGTGTTGGCTTTATACTATGATACTGTTGTGAGACCGCCTGTTACCACAGATGTGGTCGGGTGCAAGGGTAAAGGGTTTGATAACCCCAAGAATGATGGCCATCAACACAAATTGAGATTGGGGCTTTTATGCCACCAGGTTTCAGTTTATACTTTTGATGTTGAAGATAGAGGGCACAGGTTATGTGATAACAATAAGATCCTTAAGATCTATCAGACAGTGATTCAGTTATGTGTAAGACAAAACTTATAATTGAGTAATACCTATCAGACAGTGACTACAATGCATTGTTAGTATTGATAGATAAGATGTGAAACAGTAAGTACTCACTTCAGTTATGTGTAAGACAAAACTGAAGTGATCTATTGAAAATATGACACTCTTAAGTACTCCAGAGCATCTCTAAGTACACTGCAAGTAGCTACCATCAATCAGCAAGTAGTACCATCAATCAGCAACAAGGATCATACAAGGATCAGTTGTTATTAACTACCAATTGTCATCAGTTAACTTATCAGTGAAGCTAATGCAGATCTCAGCATATGAGCTGAGCTGGTCTGTGTGATCCAGTGCATCATGCACCTGAGGGGATTGAGCTGAGGTGCCATCACTGTTCCTGGGCATAGAGTAGGGAATGCGGCTGTTATAACATTGAAGAGAGAGCACAAGTGTGGAGGAAGATGAAAGGAAAAGAGTGGCAGCAGTTGGAGGAGGGGGATGAAGATAAAGGAAGGAGGACACAAGGGTGGTGTGATGGTGTGGCTACAAGTCACAGTAGCTATCAAAAACTGGCACAAGTGTTTGAATTACAACTGTACATGCTGTGTACAGCTGTACAAGTATGGTATCATATGGCATCAGACCATACTGCCTACAATACTGTCAGCTGATAACACAGATCCCTGACAGTATGGGTACCATGGCCATCATATGGCACTGTACAACCATTGATGTATGGCACAGTGTGCAGCCCTAATGTAACATTCACTTGGTGCTTCAAATTTATTATGTTTCACATGACTATATCTATACTTAAAATGAAGGGGGTTGGAGGGTCGGCAGATCGGGTGGCTCCCAGAATCACCTTTTGTGACCATGTGATTATCAAGAACACCTTTTGTGGACCTGGCATGCAGTGAAAAAATTGTTTTTGAGTCTGCAAATAGGGGTCGCACAACAACAACAGCATAGTGTATCCAAGCTCCTCCCTCCTCTCCCTCCTCCCAATAGTCTTGTTCAAAGCTGGAGCTGTGGAAGTTGCAGTGTCGCAGCCCAGCATATTACATGAGCATGAGTTTGAGTCTCCGCTCTGTGACTCGGTGTGACTGAGGTGTACCCAACATGTGCTGTTGCTCCTCTGGTAATCCTGCCTAACTCTTGTCACTCATTGTTTCTATCTATATTTACTAATTCCCCCTTGTTCTGGTTCTGTCCCTGAGATCAATTGGACTGCTGATAATGGAAAACTCATCTGGTGGTAGACATGACAAGATAATTGGATAATTGCACAAAAGTCATGCTCTAGCGAGAGTGACAGTGGAGACTCAAATTCATGCTCATGTAATATGCTGCCTGCAATGCTGCGACTTCCGCAGCTCCAGCTTTGAACAAGACTAATGTCCTCTACCCCACTCCCACCTTACTCTCTCTCCCCTGTGCGCTGCCATCCTTCCCACCTCCCCTGAAAATGCCACCGTCATCATGTTTAACACATTCAAGAGCAGTCTTTTGTGGACCTGGCATGCGGTGAAAAATTTGTTTTTGAGCCTGCAAATAGGGGTTGTGCAATGACAATGGTGTAGCGTATCCAAGCTCCTCCCTCCTCTCCCTCCTCCCAATGTCCTCTACCCCACTCCTGCCTTACTCTCTCTCCCCCATGCACTGCCATCCTTCTGACCTCCCCTGAAAATGCCACCATCATCACATTCAACACATTCAAGAGCAGTCTAATTGGTGTGCGTTCGGTCTTCCTGTTACCGAGTGGTTTGGGGTCCGGAAGATGCCAGAACACCTGAACTATGGACTGCACCATTTGCATCATGTGTGCATCAGATCTTGATTGTTTATGTTCATTGATATTGCGTTCGGAACATGTTGATCGTATCTTTCTGAATATGTATCGAAAAAGCAATGAGTAGCATTGCTTCTGTCCCAGATGTTCCTGTACCGCCATGTACATCGCTTCTTTGATTAGGAAAGTACTTATGACACCGAGATTGCTACTAAGGAAGCACTTAATGCTTCCAGCACCGAGATCGTTTACATAGAAGCAACCTCGCTTCTATGAGCCGCATTTTGCTTCTATAGGACCAACCAGTACTACAGTAGCATGAACCTCATCCCTGTAGGGCTATATAAAGCCCCCAGTTGTAACAGTTGAGCCCTAAGCTCAACTTAGTTTGCCAATCCCAAACAGTTGACTCCTACCCCGTCTGCAGAGCCCCTCTCATCTTATTGCCATACTCCAGAAGGATCTAACACTCCTTCCCCTCCACGAGTATTGCTTGCTTGACTCAAGCATATCTGCATTGGTAGGACCATGGTGCTGATACAGCTGTGAAGGTCTGCCTCACATTGTGCACAACAACATGCATCTTTCAGTGTGGAGGGATTTTTCATGCTTGACAAGCATGCGTCGTCCTTCAAACATGAACCCAGTGTGCCCCCCCCTTTTTTTTCTTATTTCCCTTTTTACTTGCTCTTTCTGACATCTCCTTACAGCAACAGCCCCCCTTTTTACGATGTTGTATAACTCTCACAGTGGCAACCACAACAAGATGGCAATGACCACAACCATGCGCCTTTTCTGAAAAAAAAAAAGTGACAACAGTCTAGCACCACAGTTCTCTCATTCTCTTATCCCTCTTCCTTCCCTCAGTGAAATGGCCCATTTGTTCTCTTTTCTGTCATCTCTGACCTGTTCTCTTTTTTTCCCCTTTCCTTTGCTTCTCATTGCCTGGGCCCACATTCCCCTCTCTTCCTCACATTGATGACCAGGCCCCTTCGTTGATGCATTTGAGGAATCTGGCATGACAGGTGCATTCTCAGTTTTAATGTTTGCATGTTCACTCTCACCTCTCATCTGCCGCAGGATGGCCATTTGTGCCACATAGCTCTCCACCATGGCTCATGTCTAGGTTGCTCTGTGCACATGTATGTGGCCATTCATGTGCCCAATCCCCACACTCGATACTCAGATGGCAAGACATACATGGCTTCACACATGTGCAATGTTTGCCTGTTAAGCTGTGGGCATGCATCCCACTCGGAGGTGGTGCATTTGTCTCCCACCCTTTACCGCAAAATGTGACAGCATGCAGGATGTCTCATAATGTGGGACACAAGTGCTGTGGGCACCCACGGTCAACCCACTGGCATGTTGATATGTGTTTTCCCCACACATGGTGTGGTTTTCACCTTGATGTGCATGTTTCTTTTTTCTTTCAAATCTCTGTCTGTGACTTGCCAGTTCCATATGACCTTATTTTTCCTGAGGAGCATGGTGATGACCCTCTTGGGGTGTCAACCCCTTAAGTCTCCCTTTCCAACCTCATCTCATAGCAACGGCATGACCACATTGGTTGAGGGATGGAGATTCTGACTGAGAATGGGGCAAGGGTGTGAAAGTGGCAGATGGGGTTGTGAGCAGTGTGCTCTCAGTGGAAGACATAGATATGAAAGTGCTGTATAGAGATGGGTCACAAAGCACTTCACAAAAATCAGACTCAATGAAAGGGGACTTAACACTGTTGAGAACAAGGAGGGCTGAAATGAGTGGGCAGAGAAGAGTGGGTTGAGTGTGGGACTCAGGGGCTCAGGGGCTTGAACACAATTGGGGGCCTCACCAGGACTGTGTGCATGCGTTGTCCTTGCCTTGCCTCCCACCATTGTCATGAACCATTCTCCGGAGAGGGCCCTTGAAGGACCCTTCCTTATAGGAGGAAACCCAGCCTCTATGGTGTCACCCTGTTCACACAAGCAAAAGGGGTGAGTAGAGGTGTCCACAATATCGCGCGCGCATTGTCACGCGAGCAATTCTTGGCACAATCGACATACAGCAAGCCCCACTTAAGGGCAACCCTTCTAGCAATAAAAGACAGCATTAGGGCCTTCCTAGGGACCCTTTATGACGACTCTAGGTGCTCTACAATAGGTACTAACCTAGTATCAAAGACTCTACAACACGTTATTAGACCAACTCTAATAACTATAGAATGAACTATAAGGCAATACTAAGGACCTTAATAGAAGTATTAGGGTCGACTCTAAAGACCCTAATAGAACTATATAAGGGCCTTATAAGATAGCACTATTCCCTAACCAAACTACAAGTCCTCCAATGACCGGCCCTAAAGTAACTAACAGAAAATGAATCAGGTGCTCGCACATGCACTAAAGCAGTGAACACATGAACAGTGAAAGCTCTTACTCATCAAGAGAAGCCTTCTTACTCAGCAGCTTACTGAGCATGACTGAGCATGCTCAGTAAGCACACTCCAACTTCTTACTCATCACTCTATTGTGCTTGATAACAACGTTATGACTTGTTCCCTATTTAGCAGTTCTCTTGTAGTATATAAGTATAAGCGCTCAATAAAGTAGCGGACAGTCCTCAGACTGTCCATTTGTTTATGGCACTCTCCATCCCTGGGATACTCCTTGAAGGACCGTCCCCTTGTGACTATCCTGGCCTCCTCTCTGCATGACTGCTCGACTCTCACAGTAACGGTACCCCTCTGGTATTTGTTCCTACTCTGGACTTTGCTTCTAGCCCATGCCATCCTAGAAGTCTATTGACTCATCTCTGAACTAGCCCCTCGCTCTTGAACTGGATTGTTCAACAGTGAGTCTTGACAACCATCAACCCTTCCCTGCTGAACTCTCAAACAAACCTCTATCTGAAAAGTGAGTGCCTCCCCTCTTTGGCAGCTGGCTATTTTTTGAACATGTTCTTCACATTCCCTTTTATTCATTAGTCCCAAACCATGTCTCACACTCCTCCCACATCTCCTCAACAATCTCACACTTCTGCACCTCCACTGCAGCATACCTGTGGTGTCTTGGGCAGTCCTGAAGGGCAGAGGACTCCTGCCAGACAACCTGTTGAATTTCCAGGACAAATATATCATCACTTCCCAGACCAATTGGCTGCCCAATTGGCTGCCCTTCCACCAATGCCTGCTCCTCCACAGCATCATGCTTGGACTCCTCTGACTTCTGACCTTTCCCCTGCTCCTGTAAGTTAACTCCATCTGAATGTGGACATGTGTAATAAACACAACTTGCAGGCTTTCACAAGGTCAACTTTGGTTGCCTCTGGCTCTGGCTCTGGCTCTGGCTCAAGCTCTGCTGCTGCTTCTGTCTCTGTCTATGCAACTGGCTCTGCCACTGTGGTTGCTCCTGATCTTTCTACTAACCCTCCTTTTCCTCTTTCATATCCCAATAGGCAGTACCATCATTTGCCTGCTGACTTGGCTGCTCAGCTTGCTACACTGCCTCCTCCTCCACAGAAAAGAGGCCATCCTTTCCCTCCTTCTGTATGTTTTTTTCAAAATATATTTATGGTCCACCTTGATTAACTTTCATTACTATAGAGTTATTTAATGGACCTGATGCCTCCTAGCTCTTCAATGTCAAGATTTCCTATCAATCAAGCTTCTATTCCTATTCCTGCTCTCCCTCTCCCTCCTGCTCCTGCTCCTGCTCCATCTCCTGCCCCATCCCCTCACCCTTATCCTTATCCTCATGTTTACCCTGAAGATCCCTTGCCAGTAAGTTTCAAAAATTTAATTTGAGAAAAAGATGCTTAAAAAAAAACTATTGTAGCATCTTGACATTGGCCAAGTTATGCTGCCACCTCCTCACCCCTTGCCAATTGCATGTTGTCCTTTTGATCCCACATGGGCTATTCATGACCTTCAAAGCATGAACATTGAATGCCCTTCCTGCCATGCACTGCATTGGCTAGATGAGCACCTTGCCCACTCATCCAGGACAAATCCCATCTTTGGCATGTGCTGCTTCAGTGGCAAGGTTGCTCTTCCTCCTCTTCACCCATGTCCCCCAGAGCTGTATGACCTCCTCACTGGCCAAGATCCTACTTCCAAACAGTTTTGCCTTCATATTCACTCCTACAACAATGCCTTGGCCTTTACCTCAGTGGGAAGGCAGCTGGATCACTCTTTGAATCAAGGAGGACAAGGGCCTTGGGTCTTTAAGCTGCATGGGGAGCTCATTCACAGAATTGGGTCTCTTTTGCCACAACACAGGCCTGATTTTGCCCCTTCATATGCACAGCTCTACATTTATGACCCTGACATGGCCCTTAATGTGCGCATGGCTCATCCCTCCAACTCTGCCCTCAATCAAAACACTATGCAAACTCTTCAGGACATGCTATATTGCTCTCATGCTGCAGTCCTGAAGTTCAGGCAGGCTTATGAGTTGACATGCCACCTTCCCAGGGAGCAAAACTGCACACTCTCACTTCACTCTGATGCTGCATGTGATAGGCATTGCTATAATTCCCCTGATGCTGCCATCAATGAGATTGCTGTCATTATTCCAGGTGATGGGGATGAGCTCAAGCACTCACAGGACATCTGTTGAGATCAGCACTGGCCTGAGCCCCAGGTGCGTTGTGATGCAATCACAACTCTGATGCGTTGACATGTCGGATCACCCGGACCGGGCATTACCAGCTTCAGCTCATATGCTGCAGCACACGTTAGAGACATTGATTAGATGATTTCGGACAATCGGTAGCTAGTTACCACTGATCCTTGGACATACTTAGTGATCCATAATGGTAGTTAGCTGCACTGCACTTAGTGGCAGTCTGAGGTACTTAAGAATGCCACAAAGCATGTAGATCACTTCAGTTTTGTATCAACTAAACTGAAGTGAGTACTTAGTCTATGATATCTTATTGCTCTGTACTGATAACATGTTGTAGCTATTGTCTGATAGGTACATTATTTATATCAGTTTTGTATCAACTAAACTGAATTATTGTCTGATAGATCTGCCTGCGATCTTATCATCTGCTGCTATCTAATCACACGCACTGCGCATTTTCAACAGGTTATGGGCCCTGCCCATATCTGAGATCACCACACATGTTTATTCCTATAACACCTCCCTTCCTCACAAACCTCTGTTATCAGACGACATCTTACTCCCTTGGTCCCTGGAGCCAAAGGATTGACACGCATGCAGTTACATCACATGTCAAAGATACTGATTTGATCTCTAATTGATCTGGCTATAATTGCTCCGCTGGTCCTGATTGGCAATTCTCCCTATTACCTAACATTTCCAAATGACACTCCCCCCCATCTTTATGCAACCCGCCGGGATCTCAATGGAGATCTTGGGCACAGCTAATTGGCCACTTTGGTCAAAGCACTTTGAAGCTATCACCAAAGTGAATGGCTTCAATCATCACTTAAATGACACCAAACCTTCTGGCAATGCCAACTGGGATGCTGAAGAATTGGCACTAGAAGGCGTCTTTTATCTTTACATTCAGCCAGACATACCAGTCTGAATAAGTGATGCCAAATTCAGTACTTGCAAACTCAAGTGGGACGAACTCAAACGCATCAGCAGCAGCGTCATATCTATGTCCACATTCAACACATGGACTGCACTCTCTGCTACATCCTTGGATGACACAAGTCCGATGATCCTGCAGCTATAGAAACTAAATGATGCACAAATCAATCTCCAAAACAACAAATACATCATTCCCAATGGCCTCTAAAGTCTTATCATTCTCTGAGCTTTACCCGAAGCTTACTTGGGTCTAGCTCAAACTATCTTAGCCAGTGGCGATCCCACCGATCTTAATCCCCAGATGATCCAAGATCAGATTCTCAATGAGGAAAGTTGCCGGGCTGGTTCCTCCATGTCTCTTTACAAAGTCACTCCAGTCAAAAAGGACAAAGACAAGCCCAAAATAAAATGCTATTATTGTCAGAAACTTGGACACAAGTCTCTGGAGTGCAGAAAGAAGAAAAAGGATGAGGAGGAGAAGGTGAAGAAAGAGTCAGAGACCAGCACAGGAACTAACAGAAAGGTCAATGCACACATAGTAGAGACTAGTGCTACTATTACGGAGGTCTCAAATGATGAAAATGAGATTCAAATTTCCCTTTACATGGCAGCTAGATCCCGCTGGATGATTGACTCTGGAGCAACCCATCATATTAGTCCACTCTACACTGACTTTGTCACCTACACTCCGGCCTCTGGGTCAGTCAATATTGGAGGTCACGCAATCATCAAGCAGATCAGGACCAGTTCAGTGTTCGTCCTACCACCCGGAGGAAATGGAGATATTCAATTGACCCTCACAGATGTTATGCATGTTCTGGAGGCTGACGCACATTACTTCTCAGTCAGCACACTGCTCCAGAAGGGGGGACACATCACATTTACTCAAAAGGAGTGTCAAATCTACATCAAAGATCGGAAGATCGCACAAGGATACCTGGAGCACAATCTATTCTACATTGATTTCTCATCTCCAGCTCTCCACATGCAATCAGGTGTATTACCACTCCACATCTGGCATCAGCGCATGGGACATATGTCCCACCGCATGTTAATCACTCACAGCAATTCCATTAATGGAATCTTGCTTAACCCCAAGGATCACGATCACTCCCCTTGCCAGGGATGTGAACTTGGCAAACAGATGCGACTACCTTTCTCTGCCTCCCCTAAGCGATCGGATCATTGGCTACAAATAATCCATACTGACTTAGCCGGTCCGATGCAGGTCTGGTCTATCTGAGGCACCAGCTATTGGGCAATGTTCATTGATGACTACTCTCGCTATGGAGTAGTGTACTTCCTCAAATCTAAGCATCAGTGTGCCAATGCATTTAAGAAATATCTTGCATGGTCGGAAAATCAGACTCGCAATAAAATCAAAGCATTGCACTCAGATCGTGGAGGGGAGTACTTGTCAGGTGCACTCAGATCGGTCTTAGATCAACGGGGGATCGAACACAGATTAACAATACCAGGTTCACCACAACAGAATGGAGTTGCTGAGCGATGGAACCAAACCCTTGAAGATAAGATGCGTGCCATGATTCATGCTGCTGGTCTCAGTCTTGGGTTCTGGGAGCTTGCTACTGATGCAGCTGTTCACATTCACAATTGGACTCCTACTCACATTCTTAATTGGCACACACCTCATACATTATGGATGGATGGTCACATTCCAGATGTCTTCTATTTCTGCGTCTTCAGATGTAAGGCGTATGTACACATGCCTTCCAACAAACAGAAGAAGCTCAATCCAAGATCAGTTGAGATGATCTTCATTGGGTATGAGTCTGGGTCTAAGGGTTATCGACTCTGGAATCAGTCTACCCAAAAGTTATTTTTATTGCGCGATGTCATCTTCAATGAGCGCATACTACCAGCCAGGGGAGATGCTAGTGTCACTCCTCCTCCAGCGCAATCCTTGGTCCCTTTAGGACCGGAGATACTCACTGTCCCTTATCCATATCAACCGGAAGCACACGCACCTAGTCCCGCACCTCCGGAAACCCCACTAAATCCCAATACACCAAATTCACTTTACCTTACCCCTCCCACTCAGCCTGTTCCACACACTCTGCCATGCCACGTTCAGCCTGTGTGCCAAGTTTGTCTGCGCCAGCCTCACTTGGCCTTACCAGGACCGTCCTTTGGTCCACTGCGTCCACCCTCACCTAGACATCTTTGGTCTAATCCGCATCCTAATCCTAGATTTGTTACTACTAACACAGATGCGGGGGGGCACCTATCGCATATGGCACGGTTAGTGACAGCAGAAGCGATCACTCCAGCTATGTTTCGGGAAGCCATGTCATTGGTAAGAGCGATCGACCTATGGATCGTGAAGCAAGTACCAATGTTCGAAGATCATCATTGTCCAGATGGGTGGAAATCATAAGAAGTAGTTCGACAGGCATGTCCTGGATCCCTGTGCACTACAAAAGTTGTTACGGAATGGAAATTTGCATGAATGGTCAGCATACAAGGTGTGTTTGATGCTGCTGTACTCAGCATCTCTTAACTGCCTTCCAATGATTACAATCGATTGATGAGCAAAAGTCCCGTTTCCACTCATTTCTGTCTGGTGGG
Organism: Russula earlei; assembly: GCA_025769875.1. Classification (NCBI taxonomy): domain Eukaryota; kingdom Fungi; phylum Basidiomycota; class Agaricomycetes; order Russulales; family Russulaceae; genus Russula; species Russula earlei. Next base: position 859 of record JAGFNK010000807.1, on the reverse strand, counting down.
TGCTCCAACTGTTGGGTTTATGAGCAGAGGACAGTCAGAGATATGCATTGGCACAGAGGCTCACCAGGTGACATTTGCAATTGTGTGGTGGTGATGTTGGTGACACAGTATTCCCTCGTTGTTTGACTGCAGTTGAATGGTGAAGGGGATTAAGCAATGAAGAGTTCAATACCATGCTTGTGGTTGGGTTGTTGTGATACAGAGGCGATTGTCACTGTCATGGTCTCCATGGATTTAAATACCTTGAGAAGGTGCAGGTACTATTGTGGGCTCAAACTGTATATTCGGGAGATCAAGACGCATATGCATATACATCGGCAGCTCATTGTAATTGGTTAGGGAGAAACGAGTCATTATCACACGATGAGGATAATTGTTATCGCCAACAAGCATGATGATGAGTGACCAACAGTTAGCATTTTTGGGAAGAGATAGAAGACATTCTTACGTGCACTTCTCAAAAGCATAGAACACAGTGCCATTTTGCAGCACTGTTGAGGAGAGAAGGGTATCACCCAGCACGCATGTTCATGAGAGCAGCACTAACTTTGGGGATAATTGTTCTCGCCATGGGCGCCTATAGGGCGGTCCCTTACGCTTAGAGGTGAGATCATTAGTGGGTCTGAGCGTCAGACTGCATAATAAAAGGTCCATACTTACCATGAGGTTTTATCAATGTATATGATCAACCATGCCAAGCGTGCTCTTTGGCAACATGATTGGACGGAGAAGACCCTCAAATGATACAGTATTCCTGTACTACAGGAGTTATGTGTCAAGCGCAGCATCGATGTGGGTGGCTTGAGTCGCCCGCTGAAGAAGCCATATATCAATGCACTATTGATCCACGTGAGATGAA
>JAGFNK010000806.1:0-21345 GCA_025769875.1 Russula earlei | reverse complement strand
GCGCGGTTGAGGATGGCGTGCATCATGCGCGACGTCTTGGGCGCCGCGCACACGGTTCAATCCCCTGGCCAGGTCGCGCAGACGGTAGGAGATGGTCTCCGAGAGCAAGTCTTGCTCAGCGAGCGACCAGAGGTGGAACATGTCTGGCAGTGGAGAAATTCAGTACTGGCGCATAAAGAACATGACATCAAGCAAGGCGAACCATGCAGGATTTCGCGCCAAAGAGCCAGCTTTGCATGACATAGACATACTGCCTCGCGTGGTCGTGTGATAAACGTGCGCCGCCACGCCCACTGCGGATAGCGAGGCTGTCTGCGCCCTTTGCATCGCGTACCTGGGTGGGGTGGAAGTACTGCTGCAGATAGCCGATCATACGGTCGCAAGGGTCACGGTTCGTTCGCAGGAAGGCGTGATTGTCTCCTATGCTGTACAGCGCTTGGCGCACCACTTCTTGCGAGAGCTTCGGTTCCCGGCGATACTTGGCAGAGAGTGTCTCGATCGCGCGTTCTTTTGCTCGGATGTCACGCTGAATCTCCCGCCTGCTCCGTTTCTCTGCGACGATCTCTTGCGTGGCGGTGGTGATGAGAGGGTCACGCAGCATGTCGAGCACAACCGTGTGCATCAAGCAGTTGCATGCACCGTCTTGATCGGTGCGACGCAAGAGAACCCAAGCTTTCACGGACTTCGGGCGTATGGCTGTCCTGGGAACGAGGGTTAAGGCACGTGCCGCCGCACGCGCGATTGATGACACACCTGCAGAAGATAGAACGAGTTTTTCCGTAAGTCGTGCGCATCTTATCAGGGTTCATGATCTTATGCCGGCGACCCAACTCAAACACTTTTGATAGAACTCGGAATTTGAGGCAAAATCGCGGTCGTGAACAGTTCCTGGCCCTGCTTGTAATCGGCCGCAAGCACAAGTCCGGAAAGAATGGCGCAGAGCTCGCGAATCTGATGTACGATTCGTTTGGCTTTGCTCAGGCCAAACCCTAGGGTATCGATCTTGTCCGTATATTCGGAAACTTGTAGCGCCGCATCGAGTAAACGCAAATACTTGCGTTCCCCAAGTGCCAAGCGCAAGGGTATGTATCTTGCGCGCTCGATAAACCACTCCCCAGGGTCGGAGCCCAAGGCGGGTTGGGAACTGAGCACAATGTCGGAGATAGGCGCAGATAGTGGCGCAGCCTCCGCAACCTCTTCTGACTCGTTGTCTTCCATCTCCACCTGCGCCAGACATTAGAGGAGCCTCTAAAAAGATGCGAAGGATACGTACATCCTGCCCGTTCGATTTCGCACGAGTAACCCCATTTCGGGCAGGTTTGCTTGGCATTTTCTTCCCGTCTGCTAAAGTGTTTGCAGCATGCCGCTTCCTACTTCCTTTACGATGCAGCGCTGCGAAACATACTTCGCAGTAATTGTCCGCGCATGGTTCACAGTGTAATTCTGCGGGTTGGTCTGTCACGCCAGGCGTGATCGAACTGCTAGTTGGGACAGACGACGGATCGACGCACCTTCACACTCAACGCAGTACCCGTGAGCGACTTGTCGTTCCATGTCCTCCTCATCCCAGCCCTCCGGTCTAATGTGTGGGTGCTCCAACTTGTCATGATCATCGCTGAGGATGTTTTCTAGGGAAAATAGCGGGCCGTTGCTATGCGACTCGGGTCCCGACAGCTCGGAGTTTTCCATTATAGTAAGAAACGATGGATTTTGAGAGTCTAGGGCCGGAGGCTTGTAAGCCGACTTGATTGATGATCTCGTCAAAAGTCGATGTCGATCCTGCCTGCCCAAAGCCAAGTCGAGAAGAGCACACCAACTTTATTATGTCATCTCAAGCGGGTCTTTTCGGGCCGCCCGTTGACGAGTACATACGTCGCCCTGAGGATGGGTGATGACGGCTGCGAATGCACGCTGTGCCCCTTCGAACTCACAACACAACATATTTAACTAAGTCTTTATCGAGGTTCTTGAGGTTCGCCTGCGCCCCCGAGTGCCAGCAACTCTAACATGATGCGCCCGCACCAGCAAAATCACAAGAAAGTTTATGACTTTTTTGACTTTTTAGCTTTATTGGGAGTATTTCTAAAGTTGAAAGTTCATAAAGTAGTAAAGCACCATTCAAGCCTCCATAAAGCCAGAAATGGTAGTAAAGTTTGTAAAGTCTGTTAAAGTCCCTGATATGTCCCAAACCAACATTGGACAGAGAGGGCTCTTAACTTTAGCAATAACATTTTTTCATGCATTAGAGTGGAAATTGGTTGATAGCCCTAAGGCTGGCTGATGTGACTTTCCAACTTTTGAGAACTTTGCAGAACTTATGCAGCTTTCTCAACTTTCTTGGCTATATAGTTGATATTTGGGTCACAACTTTCTAGAATTAGGGTCAGTCCAAGCGACCATTGACTTTTCAGCTTTTTTGACTCTATAAAGACTTTATAAAGCTAAAAAATATTTATGTATTTTTCCTGATGCACTGTTGTCTATTCGTCGCTCGTTTATGTTCACCGTGATGATGAGATGAATACATATCAAGAGGACACGGGATTAGGGTGGTGGACGAGTGGATCAGTCTTCTAAGTGACATAACTTTCAGCACATATCAAGGCATGTCTGACGTCTGTATGGGCAGAGAGGTCATGGGTGACTTGCGCGTCGAGCCGTTTGAATGCTTGGCGGGAAACCCTGGGACGTGAACACAACACCTCGATGAGTATCGTAGTAAGGGAGACTGAACAAGTACTAGGGTTTAAATTTATATCTTGGATTTACTCCATGCCTGGCGAAGAATTCTCCCGCGTCAATTTTGCGCAGCTGGTGGGGCCGGAAAATTCGTTCTGCGATCGGCTGTATATCTCATCTCCGGCTCCGGCGGCGGCGGCATTCCATCGTCCGATCTCTCTTCAGTCTTCGTCTTTGCCTGACGATACGGCGTACTCTGTCGCTGGGCCGGAGGATTCAGATTGTTCCTCACCGTCGGCGGCGGCGGCGACAGTGATCTCTCAGTCCTGGCTTTTCTCGGATTGTCCATATAGCTCACCGTCGGCGGCGGCGACGGTAATCTCTCTTGCGAAGTCTTGGATGGCTGTGCCTCATGACTCGGCAACCTCCGAAGGAATTCACCCATTCCCCAGTTCATAGTTGCCCTTGGCAGGATAATTACAAACTTTGTCTTGGCCTGGTGTATATTTCGTCTTCGGCTCTTCCGGTATTCTCGACAATGGCCTGGACTGGCCTGCCTGTTGATTCGGCGGGGGCCGGCGTGCCTGACGATTTGGCGGGCGGGGGGCCTGACGATGCGTCGGCCTCCCCCCCCCCAACCGCGCCCTGGGAGGATCACCATTGGGCCTAAAGCCAGTTCTGCGAGGTAAGTCAGATTCAAGAATGCAATAGAGGGGAAGAGGTGCAGTGACATAGCGGTGGTGGACCCCTTGCTTGAAGGAAGCGCGAACGACGGAGCGACGCCAGAGACGAGGCAGATAATGATGATAATGGTGGAAGCGCGCATTTGTTATTATGAGTGCTTTTGAGTTTCGTGGGTTCAGAGGAAATCGTGGACGTCGTGGAGATGTGAACAGGAAGGACAGTGGCATGGAAAGTGTTGGTTACCGGCACCAACTAGTATCGAACGTATGGGACGTATGGAAGCACAGCTGGAGAGAATTTAAACTGCAGGTGTTGGCGTTATATACTCCTTGTCGATTCCCACTCATGTATTTCCATCAGCAAAATTAATAGCAGTATAGTACATCATGATCTTGATGAGTTGATGACGCATTGATGTGGAACCGCTCCACCGTGTGCCATGGTTTACCCGTTAGTCTCTACGGCTGCAACCTCCGCCTCTCCCGGTGTCTCGGGCTGTCTCTCCCCAGGCGCCACAGCTATCGTCACGGCGTCATTTCTGCGCCTCGCAGCGGCAACGACGTCGAGCACGCCTGCGAGCCCTCCCCGCCACCCAGCGAGACGCTTGACCAACAACGCCCACTCCTGCGGGCCAAATGCGCGGGCAGTGGCGCGCGTCACACGCAAAGTCTGCGCGGGCTGTGCCAACTCGCCCGTCAACAGACCTGCTCGAATCCCTGTAGATAGCCGGCCGAGAACCAGTTGGAGTCAGCGGCCGACCTCAAGGTGGTCTAAGATAAACAACAGGAGAGGGAACACAACATGCCAATCGATGACCCAGCGCTCAACTTCGGACCGGGACGCCTGCAGTGCCGCGGCAACCAAGGCGTACCGTCAGGAAATTCACATAAAACTTTTTGAGACGTTATACAGTCAATAAAGTCAAAAAGTGAGAAGACGTTTGGCTAGGCCCCCCTGCCTGAAAAGTTACGTGGAGGTCGGCTGTAAGGCTAGGAAAGCCCAAAAAGTAATCTAAAGTTCGTAAAGTACCAAAAAGATCCATCAAGACAGAAAGTCTTGCTGGAATTAGTGTAAGACTTTGACTGCATCGCCCACCCCTCACCACTAACCACATGCGCCGCCATGCCCCAGCTCACGCAATGCATTCGCGTCTCAAGCCTTTCACCATGGCCTCAACCGCCTTGCCCAGTCCCAATCCTCTGTTTCCCCTTCACCATTCCCAGCTTCGTCCTCCATCATGGTCACTGTCCCCATGTCACCAGCTTCCGCCGCCATCTCTCCATCACCCACAGTCGTCATCACCACCACCTCAGTCTCGTGCACCTCCGTCATCACTCCGCCCCCCCTAATGGCCCCAGCCCCAGCCCCAGCCTCTCCAGTCACCGTCTCTGCTTCACTTGCCTCCGCCACTACATCTACGCCCATCGCCATCGCCCCTGCATCCTCAGTCCTGCCCACCTCAGCCTTAGCTTCACCCCTCGCACCCTCAGTAGCACCACCGGTCGCCATCCCTGCTTTGCCCATGATTGTCACAGCCACTGCCTCACCCTCACACTCGCCCATCGTCACCTTTGCCACATGCAATTCAGCACCCACCACCTCAGGCCCAGCTCAGCCAGCTGCCGCCGCCATACCAGCCCTTGCAGTCTTGTCTGCCACCCCTGCCTTCGCCTCACCCGCTCCCACACCCTCAGTCGTCTCACCCCCCTCAGCCCCAGTCACAACCTTGCCCGCCTTAGAAATCTCAGCCTTGCCACTCGCCTCCATCGCCTCTGCCACTCTCGCCTCGCCCTCTGCCACCCCCATAGCCTCAGGCTCGCCCACCAACATCTTAGCACCACCCACTGCCTCAGGCATGGCTCAGTCAGCTGCCACCGCCATGCCCTCAGCCTCGTCCGTTGCCTCGGCCGTGGCATCAACCTCCACTGCTCTGTCCCCACCATCTGCCATTGCCCCCACGTCGCCCACTGCTGTCTCCCCTCTGTCTGTCACACGCCCCGTCGTCGCCTTCACTCCATCTGTCTCCATCATCACACCGCTACCACCTCCTTGGTCTCACCCACAGCCTCACCGCCATCCGCCACCACTGTTTTAGATTTGCCCGACTCCAGCATCACAGCACCGTCGCCACCCCCTGCCACCAGCACCGCCTCAAAAGACCAAGAAGGCCCCGAACCCAAACACAAACTTAGCCTCCACGCACCACCGCAGAAGGAGCAGCAGCAGCAGCCACACCGCCACCGTAGGAGAAGCCGCTGCCACCGATGCCGACATCATGCCACACACCACCTCTCACATCACCTCCCTGTCCACTCATGTGTTGAGATCTGCACTGCCCAGAGTCTCAGGTGTGTTGTGATATGATCACAACTTGGATGTGTTGATGCGTTGGATCACCTGGACTGGGCATCACCGGCTCAGCTCATACACTGCAGCATGCGTTAGTTACACTGATAGAGTGATTTAGAACAATTGGTAGCTACTTACAACTGATCCTCAGACTTACTTAGAGATCTGTGATGATAGTTAACTGTACTGCATCCAGCGGTGGTCTCAGGTACTTAAGAATGCCACAAAGTATGCAGATGTCATGAACCATTCTCCAGAGAGGGCCCTTGAAGGACCCTTCCTTATAAGAGGAAACCCAGCCTCTATGGTGTCACCCTGTTCACACAAGCAAAAGGGGTGAGTAGAGGTGTCCACAATATCGCGTGTGCATTGTTGCGTGAGCGATTCTTGGCACAATCGACATACAGCAAGCCCCACTTATTGGCAACCCTTCTAGCAATAAAGGACAGTATTAGGGCCCTTCTAGGGACCCTTTAGGACGACTCTAGGTGCTCTACAATGGGTACTAACCTAATATCAAAGACTCTACAATGCGTTATTAGACCAACTCTAATAACGATAGAATGAACTATAAGGCAATACTTAGGACCTTAATAGGAGTATTAGGGTCGACTCTAAGGACCCTAATAGAACTATATAAGGGCCTTATAAGATAGCACTATTCCCTAACCAAACTACAAGTCCTCAAATGACTGGCCCTAAACTAACTAACAGAGAATGAATCAGGTGCTCGCACATGCACTAGAACAGCAAACACATGGACAATGAAAGCTCTTACTCATCAGGAAAAGCCTTCTTACTCAGCAGCTTACTGAGCATGACTGAGCATGCTCAGTAAGCACACTCCGACTTCTTACTCAGCACTCTATTGTGCTTGATAACAAGGTTATGACTTGTTCTCTACAGTATTTAGCAGTTCCCTTGTAGTATATAAGCGCTCAATAAAGTAGCGAACAGTCCTCAGACTGTCCATTTGTTTACAGCACTCTCTATTCATGGGATACTCCTTTAAGGACCATCCCCTTGTGACTATCCTGGCCTCCTCTCTGCGTGATTGTTCAACTCTCACAGTGACAGTACCTCTCTGGTATCTGTTACTACTCTGGACTCTACTGCTTGCCCACACCATCTTGGACGTCTATCAACTCGTCTCTGAGCTTACCCCTCGCTCTTGAACTGGATAGTTCAACAGTGAGTTCTGACAGCAGATCACTTCAGTTTTGTGTCAACCAAACTGAAGTGAGTATTTACACTATGATATCCTATCTCACAGTACTGATGATGCATTGTAGCTATTGTCTGATAGGTACATTATTTATATTAGTTTTGTGTCAACCAAACTGAACTATTGTCTGATAGATCTGCCTGCGATCTTATCATCTGCTGCTATCTAATCACACACACTGCATCTATCTTCAACAGGTTATGGGCCCTGCCCGTATCTAAAATCCACAGAGATCACCACACACATTTATTCCTATAACACCTCCCTTCCCCACAAACCTCTGTTATCAGACAACATCTTACTCCCTTGGTCCCTGGAACCAAAGGATTGATGTGCACGCAGTTACATCACACGTCAAAGATACTGATTTGATCTCTAATTGATCCAGCTACAATTGCTCCGCTGGTCTGGATTGGCAATTCACCTTATTACATCATATGGCACCCATATTCACTATCCCCTCAGGAACGCCCCTGGAGATCTTAGATTCATCAAATTGGACTAGTTGGTCATTTCGCTTCGAGGCCATTACCCAAATGAATGGTTTCCAGCGTCATCTTATCGATACAAAGCCCTCTGGAGATAGCACTTGGGACGTTGAAGAAGACATACTGTTAGGCATCTTCCAGCTCCATCTCCAGAAAGATATATCCCCAGAGATAAGCGATAACACCAAGTTTGACACCTGTAAACTCAAGTGAGAACAACTTAAGATTACTTGCATCGGCGTTGGATCTATGTCCCTACATAACTCTTGGACCGCCCTCACACATTTTGATCTAGATGACACCAGCCCGATGTTCCCACAACTACAGAAATTGAATGATACTAGGATCAATCTTCAGAACAATGACATGCCCATCACCAATCTCCAATTCAGTCTCACTCTAATTCAGGCACTACCCAGCTCCTACTCTGGTCTTACGCAAGCTATCCTCGGCTCTAATCTTCCAAACAAGCTTTCCCCAAAAGCCATTCAGGAACACATTCTCAATGAAGAGAGTTGTCGGGCCAGCTCCTCCGCTTCCCTTAACAAAGTTGTTCCGGTCAAGAAACAGGATGATAAGAACAAAATAAAATGTTATTATTGCAAGAAAGCTGGTCACAAGAGTCCTGAGTGCTGGAAGAAGAAAAAGGATGAGGAGGAGAAGGCGAATGTCAAGACTCACTGTTGAACTATCCAGTTCAAGAGCGAGGGATAAGCTCGGAGACGAGTCGATAGACGTCCAAGATTGCGTGAGCAAGAAGTAGAACCCAGAGTAGTCACAGATACCAGAGAGGTATTGTTACTGTGAGAGTTGAGCAATCATGCAGGGAAGAGGCCAGGATAGTCACAAGGGGACGGTCCTTAAAGGAGTATCCCAGGGTTGGAGAGTGCCGTAAACAAATGGACAGTCTGAGGACTGTCCGCTGCTTTATTGAGCGCTTATATACTACAAGAGAACTGCTAAATAGGGAACAAGTCATAACCTTGTTATCAAGCACAATAGAGTGATGAGTAAGAAGTCGGAGGACGCTTACTGAGCATGCTCAGTCATGCTCAGTAAGCTGCTGAGTAAGAAGGCTTCTCCTGATGAGTAAGAGCCTTCATTGTCCACGTGTTTACTGCTCTAGTGCACGTGCAAGCACCTGATTCATTTCCTGTTAGTTAGTTTAGGGCCGGTCATTTGAAGACTTGTAGTTTGGCTAGGGGATAGTGTTATCTTATAAGGCCCCTATATAGTTCTATTAGGGTCCTTAGAGTCGACCCTAATACTTCTATTAGGGTCCTTAGTATTGCCTTATAGTCTGTTCTATAGTTATTAGAGTTGGTCTAATAACGCGTTGTAGGGCCTTTGATACTAGGTTAGTGCCTGTTGTAGAACTTCTAGGGTCGTTCCAAAGGGTCTTTTAGGAAGGCCTTAATACTGTCTTTTGTTGTTAAAAGGGTTGCCTTTAAGTGGGGCTTGCTGTATGTCAATTGTGCCGAGAATCGCTCGCGCAACAATGCACGTGCGATATTGTGGACACCTCTACTCACCCCTTTTGCTCGTGTGAACAGGGTGACACCATGGAGGCTGGGTTTCCTCCTATAAGGAAGGGTCCTTCAAGAGCCCTCTCCGGAGAATGGTTCAAGACAGCGAAGAAAGAGAGAGAGTCTGGCACAGACACTAACAGAAAGGTCAACGTGCACATAGTAGAGACTACTGCTACTATTACAGAGATCTCAGATGATGAAAATGACATTTGCATTTCCCTTTACTCGGTGACTAGATTGTGCTGGATGATTGACTCAGGAGCTACCCATCCCATCAGTCTGTTCCGGACCAACTTCATCACCTACGCTCCAGCCACCGGATCAGTTAACCTCAGAGGTCATGCTATCATCAAGCAGATTGGGACCGGATCTGTATCTGTCCTACCATCTTGTTAAATAAGCGACCTATTAGCACCCTTATGTCCACAGGACTCAAAGGGAACTGCAGAGGAGCAATTGAGACTAGTATCGTTATGAGGAGTCAAACTACTACACACCTGCAGAGGAGCAATTGAGACTAAGGTATACTACTGCTCCTCTGCCTGTAATATCAACCTGACTAAGCCATAAATCGATCCAAATAATGGAAATACTATCTGGAGCATTGTGCTGACACCCCAGAGTGATATCTACAGTGCATCAGTAATAAATCACAATGACACATCTGGAGGCATTGGGAAGTTTCCATTAACCCTCACAGATGTCATGCATGTTCTGGAAGCCAACGCGCGTCACTTCTCAGTCAGCACATTGCTCTGGAGGGGGGGACATATCACTTTTACTCAGAACGGATGCCAAATCTACTACAAAGATTGGAAAGTCGTGCAAGGATACCTGGAGAATAACCTATTCTATATTGACTTCTCATCTCCAGCCCTACACGCGCAAGCAGGGGTGCTACCACTTAACATCTGGCATCAGCGCATGGGACATATGTCCTCATGCATGCTAATCAAATACGCTCATTCCATCAAGGGAATCTCGCTTAGTTCAGTGGATCGCGATCAGTCACCTTGCCCAGGGTGTGAACTCGGCAAACAGACGCGACTTCCTTTCCTGGCTTTGCCTAAGCGATCGGATTGGTGTCTACAGATCGTGCATACTGACTTAGCCGGTCCAATGCAGACCCGGTCTATCCGAGGTGCAACTTATTGGGCAACGTTTATCAACAACTATGCCCGTTATGGGGTAGTGTACTTCCTCAAAACAAAAGATCAGTGTGCTGATGCATTTAAAAAATATCTTGCATGGTCAGAAAACCAGACCAACGATAAGATCAAAGCATTACACTCGGATCGTGGAGGGGAGTACTTGTCTGGTGCCCTCAGATCAGTCTTAGATCAAAAGGGAATTGAGCATAGATTGACAATGCCAGGGTCACCACAGCAGAATGGCGTAGCGGAGAGATGGAACTGAACCCTTGAAGACAAGATGTGCACTATGCTACATGCTGCCGGTCTTACCCTGGGGTTCTGGGAGCTTGCTACTGATGCAGCAGTCCATATCTACAATCGCACTCCTACACGCGTTCTCCGTTGGAACACACCTCACTCAATCTGGACAGACGGACAAGTTATGGACGTCTCCTATTTCCGCATCTTTGGATGTAAGGTGTATGTACACATGCCTGCTAACAAACAGAAGAAGCTTGATCTGAGATCAGTCGAGATGATTTTCGTTGGGTACGAGTCTGGATCTAAGGGTTACTGACTCTGGAATCAATCCACCCGAAAGCTGTTCTTATTGCATGATGTCACTTTCGATGAGCGCATACTGCCTGCTAGGGGAGAACTTACTGACACTCCTCCTCCTGCACAACCCTTGGTCTTCATGGGACCGGTTTCTTTCACTGCCCCACTTCCACATGAACTGGATGGCTGCGGACTTAGTACTGCGCCTCCGGAAACCCCACTAGATTCCAATACACCTAATTCACTTTACCTTACCCCTCCCACTCAGCCTGTTCCACACACTCCGCCACGCCATGTTCAGCCTGTGCGCCAAGTCCGCTTGCGCCAGCCTCACTCAGCATTGCTGGGACTGTCCTTTGGTCGTCCACCACACCTGCCCTCACCTAGGCATCTTCAGCCTAATCTGTGTCCTAATCCTAGATTCCTCACTTCTATTGCATACGGCACTATTAGCGACGGCAGAGGCAATCACTCTGGCTACATTTCAGGAAGTGATGTCCTCGGACTCTGCCAATCAATGGAGAGCCATGTGTCAATATGAAATTGATGCACTCACTAAGAATGGTACCTGGGAACTTGTGGATCTACTGCTGGGCCGCAAGGCCATGCGATCTCGATGGGTGTTTGCACGCAAATCTGATGGTAGATTTCGCGCGCGTTTAGTCACAAAGAGGTTCACCCAAGTGGAGGGGATTGATTATGATGAAACTTTCTCACCAGTTGCCAGATTTGAGTCTTTGAGACTGCTCCTAGCGTTGGCCACGCTAGAGGATTGGGAGATACATCAAATGGATGTCACGTTGGCATTCCTTAATGGCACACTGGAGGAAGAGATCTACATGGAGCGACCACAAGGTTTCATCACTCCGGACCAAAAAGACAAAGTCTGTTGGTTAAAGAAGGCTCTCTACGGCCTCAAACAAGCCTTGCGTGCATGGAACTTGCAGTTTCATGGAGTTCTCACTGGACTCAGCTTCACGCGCACGCACTCAGATGCTGGAGTTTATCATCGCCAAGACGCGGGGGGGAACTGTAATCATTATCCTCTATGTCAATGATGTCACCATCTTAGGCGATTCACTCTCACTGATTGCAGACATTAAGAATTAATTGTCCATGTTACACCATTTTCCTTTTACGTTTATTTCTTACCTCTTGCTATGGACTGCTTGCTTGCATATGTCCCTTTACTTACTGGTCTTGTGATCTCTTACATCTTGTGATCCCTTCTGTGTTATCATGTGATCCATACGCGTCCAGGTAACACTGGATTGCTGTTACTTTCCCTTTGTTTGGTTCTCTTCCCATTTATATTCGCTTCTTAGTTTTGACTGTGCAATGCTGCACACCTACTGTGCAGCACAGTTACTTGGTTCTGACTCATTCGTGGCCTCATTCCTATGACTCCTACTTATTATGACTCCTACTATACTAGTAGCACAGTCAAAGCGCAGCTATTGCTGCGCTTCTCCTGTATATATAAGCTCAGTACTTTGTGACCAAAGCCCTAAGCTTGGTCTCTTGTAGAATCCAACCTACTCTTGTCCAACATATTCTCCTGCAACCCACTTCACTCTCACAAACTTAAACCACAACCACCTCTCCATTTCATCAACTCTCAACACACCATCCACCATCTACTCTTTGCCTTTCCCTTCCTTCCCTAAGAGTCTCTCTTCACTCTCCTGAGAAGAGCTCTCCTCCTTTAAGACCTACCTTCCTCTACTCTCTCTGCATTGTTCAAGGTCCACGACAGACTTGAACATATATAGCTAGTGGAACCAGCCCTAGTCTATCCTATTATAAACTTACCCTAGCTTCTCAACGGACTGAGTCATACTAGGAAGGGTCTATTGGCCATAACCTGTTTAGCATAAAACACTTTGACTGCTGCAGGGATCCTTACTCATTATACACAGGAACCAGCCCGTTTCTTGAATACCTCTCTATCATTGACTTGTTTTCCGCTTGTGAACTGACACGGCTAGTTACTGTGACAGTCCACACGCTATGAAATGACTGATCTAGGCAAGATCGACTCCTATCTTGGGATTCAGGTTACATGTGATTGCTCAGCTAAGTGTCTAGACATTGATCAATCTAGGTACATCTTGGAGATTGTCAATTTCTTTGGGATGGCGGATTCCAATCTGGTCTGCACACCGCTGCCCTCCGGGGCAGATGTCCACTTGGTCAAGCACTCTGGGGAGGCGACGCCTGATGAAATAAAGTACTTTCAATGCATCATTGGCAGCCTTCTCTATGTGCAGATCGGGACACAACCAGATATATCATTTGCAGTCTCTCGACTTGCCCAATACTCATCCAATCACTCATCGCATCATCTATGCCTTGCCAAATACATACTATCTTATCTTAACAGCACTTCAGATCTAAAGCTGCATTATGATGGCGTGCGCAATACCAGATTACACAGATACTCTGACTCTAGCCTCGGAGACAATGCAGATGACTACTGTTCAACCTCAGGCTATGTCTTCCTACTTTCCAGCGCTGCAATCTCCTGGACCTCGTGCAAACAGAAGACTGTTACCCAAAGTACCACTCAAGCTGAATATATGGCCTTAGCCAATGCAGCTAATCAAGCCGCGTGGTATCGGAGCTTCTTCTCCGAGATTGGCTATCAGATCTCTGATCCGATTCCACTTCATGATGATAACAAAGGCGCTGTCGACCTCACGCTCAACCCAGTCACCGGAAGATGGTCAAAGCATATCCCTATCAAGCATCACATCATCCGCCAATACATTGAGGACGGACTGATCACACTTGTCCGTACTCCCACAGGAGAGATGCTTGCAGATGGTCTCACCAAGCCGCATACTCACGCGCTGCTCCAGACCTTCGTCGATGGGTTGGGTCTTAATTGATCTAATCTACCAACTGTCTTAATCATGGGGGGATGTTGAGATCTGCACTGCCCAGAGTCTCAGGTGTGTTGTGATATGATCACAACTCAGATGCATTGATGCATCAGATCACCTGGACTGGGCATCACCGGCTCAGCTTATACGCTGCAGCATGCATTAGTTACACTGATAGAGTGATTTAGAACAATTGGTAGCTACTTACAACTGATCCTCAGACTTACTTAGTTATCCGTGATGGTAGTTGACTGTACTGCATCCAGTGGCAGTCTCAGGTACTTAAGAATGCCACAAAGTATGCAGATCACTTCAGTTTTGTGTCAACCAAACTGAAGTGAGTATTTACACTATGATATCCTATCTCACAGTACTGATGACGCGTTGTAGCTATTGTCTGATAGGTACATTATTTATATTAGTTTTGTGTCAACCAAACTGAACTATTGTCTGATAGATCTGCCTGCGATCTTATCATCTGCTGCTATCTAATCACACACACTGCGTCTATCTTCAACATCATGTGTCACCACCCACATCTGCTGCCACCACCTGCAGTGGATATGACCCCATTGCCACCACTGCAAGACAACAAACGCCACCCTCGCACAAGCCGCCCCATGCATCCTCCACCTCCACATCTGCCACCATCTTGCCACCACCTTCACCCTCTTCTCCATTGCCTCCATCTCCCACGACCCTCACCCTCCAGCATTGCCACCCTCTCTCACCACTGCCCTCACTCTTGCTGCCCCATCACCTCACCCAACTGCGCTGATGCCTCTAATAAGAGCAACAACAAGAGCAGCCACAGCAACACTTCTCATCACCACTTGCCACTTGCCTCTTTCGTTGCCCCCACTACACTCACTATCACCATTGTGTACTCCATCACTACCAACACTGCCTCAACAATTTAGATGCACAAGGCCTCAAAATGTTTGCATTAAGATGCTTGACCAAGGATGGTCAAAATCTCAACCCCCTGGAAGATGTAAGGTGAATCATGGCTGGTCACTGAATCATGTGTGGAACACATCTTACCCCACTATGGTACTGGCTTTCTACCTAAAGACTTCAGTTATATTAATGCTCTTGATTCATTTAAGTCTTATTTTGTGAATAATTTTATTGACTATCATGCACATGAACTCCTTCAGCCTCCTAACTAACTTTACAAACTTTATTAACCTTTCCAACTTTTTTGACTTTATGTGGCACCTTGATGACACTATTGAACTTTGCAAACTTTTGACTTTAGGAGTGACCATTATAAAGCCAAAAAGCCAAAAAAGTTGAAAAAAAATGTGTGATTTCCCTGATGATGAGAGGTCCTGCCCAATGTATTGAAAGCCAAGATCTGTGAGGGCTAGCAGACAAATCTTGTGTTTGAGCTGGGCAGAGTCCAGGCCTTTTTATAACCTCATGTTTATGTTGGTTGTGGTAAGTAGGTGTTGAACCGGAACCCGAACGGATCAAAGAAGGCGAAGACCTTCATACAAGGTTCAAGATCCGCTCATAGATGTTACGTGTTAGACAGAACTTTAGTATATGCGCTTATGGCAATAGGGTTACGCATACTACACTATCTATCACAAGATGCAGCCTTATGCTGCGTCTAGAACGTTTCCACATCACGCGTCACTTAATGCGCGATATAGTGGACACCTGTAGTCACCTTTTTTGGACTTAGGAACAGCCCTGGGTCATAGAGGTATAAATACCATACATGTAGACGAGTATACACATCGCTCTACACCCCAATATCACTTGAGCATTAGCACAACCTCTAAGGTGGGTTGCTTGGCCTGTTAGCTGCGCTCTATGCTGCGCAACAGTAGGATGGCAATAGGAAGCGAGAGAAGCTGAAAATGAATAGATAATATGACCTAGGGGAAAATGAGACAAAGGGGAATAATAGCCAAGATGGGTACAAATCTGGAAGGGGTGAAGGTTGTTTTGAAGGGCAATGGTTGTGTCTCTGGGTCTCACTACAGAGAGATGTAGAACCTCAGAACAGAATGGAGTAACATAGCCTCCTCAACAATTGTCAAAGAGTAGTTGTTCTGCAAGGGGAATGGAGTCGATGCAAGAGAGGAGGCCTTGGGGAAGTTCCCCAACAGATGCCAATGCTCTCTGGCAGTCTGGTTGTTTCTATATGCTCAAAATTGATGAGGGTGCCCAAAGACATTGGCACATGGAGTGTTGTGTTTTTCCCCTTGTTTGTCACTAACCCTTGTTTCTATTGTCAGAAAATTGGGAGGGCAATTATAATGGATTTTATTACATTATATTGTGATTATATTTAAATATCATGCTATAAAATCCAATATGATCGCCCTCCCAATTTTCTGACAATTCTTGCATACTACCCTCATTCCCTTGGTTACTGTTTCATCCCTTGATTTTGATTGACTCCTATTGTATTGTTTCACCTTTTGTGTTTCATCTATTGTTCAATCCCTTTTTGCTATTGGTTTAATTTTATCTATTGTTCCACATATGGTACTGTACAGCCTCGCTAGATACAGTATTTAAGTGCCTGTAGAAGCTGGGGAATGCCCCAAGCTTAGCTTTGTCCCATTTCCTGTTGCATCCCTCACTCTGTATCCTCTCTCTCAAAATCACAACCTGCTTGTGCTGGCTCATACCTTGGTTGACATCAACACACTAGGAGGAACCCTTGTGTTCCTCTTGCTCCTCTCTTGCTCTATCATTGTCCTCCTCTTCTATGAGATTACCAGAAGATTGACTCTGTCTGCAGATTAGGTCATCCTTGACTTAGTCTTGAGATGCTAAACCTTGAACCAGTCTCTTTGAGCTGGCCCCATTGAAACACTGAACCAAGTCACTGGGACTTGGCCCCACTGAATTGAGCTAATGCTCCAATAGCCATGACACCATAACACAAGCTAAGCTTCCCTACTCCATTCTGGAGATCAACCTTGAATTACCCAAAATTGCTGGATTTGTGTCCAACCTAGACCCTCCCCAGACCTCCCTCAACACATCATTGGAACTGCCACTTGGGACAGCTTCCATGCCTTTCTCTGCTACCTAACCACAGAAGACAGAGAGGAATTACCTGTTGAATTTATCAACAACTGCTGGTTTGAGCTACAACTCAGAAGAGGACAGCTCTACACTCATCAGGACTTAGAACTCATCAGGAACAGCCTTGGATTAGGCTACTGGAGGGAAGATGACCCTCTTTATGAAACATCATCGGAGTCAGAAGGCAACTCCCCTGAACCCCCTGAATTAGAAAATACCATTGAACCTCAGATACTCCCTGAGACCCCAGAACCACAGACACCCCCTGAATCCCCTGAAACTGAAACACAGAATGCCCCTGAACCCATCATGGCAGCACAAGTCCCACAAGCTGCTCCAGCCCCTCAGATTGCCACACAACCTCCAATTGCAGCACAAGCACCACAGGCCACCCAAAGGACTAATGGGTCCCTCAGTGGCAAAGAGCCCACAGTCTTTACATGCAAAAGGAACAAAATGAAATGCTTCATCATGGAGTTCAACCTTTACTGGGGACTCAACAACAACAAGGCAGTCATGATTGATCCCTCCAAAAGGGTCATTCTAGCCCTCTCCTATATCCAGGGGGAAAAGGTGGAAGACTGGGTAAACTCACAAGTAACCACCCTCAGAGAAAAAATAACCAGGGCCCAGAACCCCATCAACAGAAATGACAAGGTCTTGTGGAATGACTTCGTAACTGACTTCACTTACAAGTTCACCAACACAGCAGAAAAGGAAGATGCCCAAGCAGCTCTTGTCAAACATGAAATGAAAGATTCCCTTGATGACTACATCTCCACCTTCAAACAGCTCCTGACTAAAACTGGATGGCCAGACACAGACATAATCGCCATTGAAAGTTTCAGAAATGGACTCAAGAGCAGACTTTACCATGCAATCTTGAATAGGGACATCTGGCCTACCACCCTTCAGGAATGGAAAGAGGAGACTAGAAGACAGCACCAACAATTTGTCACCATCAGGGAAAAACTCAAAGGAAAGAAAACCACACACTCCCCTTCAGAACACAAGTCCCATCACCCTGATTGAATGCAAGTGGATGCTGCCCAATCCAACTTCAAGAAGCTCACTGAAGAGGAAAGAAAACAACTAGCAAAAGAAGGATGTTGTTTCCGCTGTAGAGTAAAAGGTCACCTCAGCAGGGAATGCCCCAAAAACTCAGCCCCCACCATGTCCAAAAACTGCATTGCAGAATCTACCCCAGAACCACCCAAAGAAGAAGAACCAGCCTCCATGGTAGCCTGCATGAAGGCCTTGCCAGCTGAAGAACAAGCCAAAATTTGGGATCTCATTCTCAAAGAGGATTTTCTCTAGGCCAAAGTGCAACAGTCAGCACAGAGGCCCAAATAGATACCATTGTCAACCATAAAGAAAACTCAATGAAAGTTCCTTTATGATAACAACCAATGGAAAGACTGGCCAGGCTCTCCTTGACAGCAGGGCAACAGAAAATTTCATCAGCCAAGGAATAGTGGGAAAATTACAAATCCCACTTTGAACTCTCAGAACCCCCAGACCCATCATCAACATAGATGGCACTAGTAACCAGGGGGGAGTGCCAACTCATTATGCCCATGGGGCCATATGACATGGTCCCACCACTTGACTTCTCACCTTCTACATCACAAACTTGGGAGAAGACAGAATAATCCTCAGCTACCCCTTCCTAAAAGCATTAAACCCCCTGGTCAACTGGAGCATGGGCTGCTTTAGAAATCACCTAGGGGTCCTCCTCACCCCTGTACCCCTGACAAACCCACCAAAGATCTGAATTGTGCATCTTAGAACAACCACCATTCCTCCAGATGTCAAGACTCACTGTTGAACTATCCAGTTCAAGAGCGAGGAATTAGCTCAAAGACAAGTCGATAGACGTCTTAGACGGCATGGGCAAGAAGT
The DNA here is from genome assembly GCA_025769875.1 of Russula earlei. Taxonomy (NCBI): domain Eukaryota; kingdom Fungi; phylum Basidiomycota; class Agaricomycetes; order Russulales; family Russulaceae; genus Russula; species Russula earlei. The sequence continues at coordinate 2,859 of JAGFNK010000806.1, read as the reverse complement.
AGAGTCCAGAGTAGTAACAAATACCAGAGAGGCACTGTTACTGTGAGAGTCAAGCAGTCACACAGAGAAGAGGCCAGGATAGTCACAAGGGGACGGTCCTTAAAGGAGTATCCCGGGGATAGAGAGTGCCATAAACAAATGGACAGTCTGAAGACTGTCCGCTACTTTATTGAGCACTTATATACTACAAAGGACTGCTAAATAGGGAACAAGTCATAACCTTGTTATCAAGCACAATAGAGTGATGAGTAAGAAGTCGGAGTGTGCTTACTGAGCATGCTCAGTCATGCTCAGTAAGCTGCTGAGTAAGAAGGCTTCTCTTGATGAGTAAGAGCCTTCCCTGTCCACATGTTCACTGCTTTAGTACATGTGCGAGCACCTGATTCATTTTCTGTTAGTTAGTTTAGGGCCGGTCATTTGAGGACTTGTAGTTTGGTTCAGCGAATAGTGTTATCTTGTAAGGCCCTTATATAGTTCTATTAGGGTCCTTAGAGTCGACCCTAATACTTCTATTAAGGTCCTTAGTATTGCCTTATAGTTCGTTCTATAGTTATTAGAGTTGGTCTAATAACGCGTTGTAGGGTCTTTGATACTCGGTTAGTGCCTATTGTGGAGCACCTAGGGTCGTTCTAAAGGGTCCCTAGGAAGGCCCTAATACTGTCCTTTATTGCTAGAAGGGTTGCCCTTAAGTGGGGCTTGTTGTATGTCAATTGTGCCGAGAATTGCTCGTGCAACAATGCGCGCACAATATTGTGGACACCTCTACTCACCCCTTTTGCTCATGTGAACAGGGTGACACCATAGAGGCTGGGTTTCCTCCTATAAGGAAGGGTCCTTCAAGGGCCCTCTCCAGAGAATGGTTCATGACACCAGAATATTCACAACATCAGAAAGTTTTCTCAGAAGAAGCAGCCAAATGACTCCTACCCAGTTGAGGAGAACTTGACTTCAGAATCACCCTGAAACCTGATGCCCCTGAGTTCCTTGATTGCTGAACTAAGCCCCTCCACCAGAATGAAAAACAAGAATTATCTAGGCAAATACAGGAAGACTTAGCCAAAGGTTCTATCAAAGATGGAGTATTGGACTTCATCTCCCCTGTCTTCTTTGTCCAAAAGAAGGATGGCACTGCCCCATGAATGGTAGTAGACTACCAAAAACTCACAATGCCACCATCCCTGATTACCATGCCTTACCAAACATGGAAGAACAATTACACTGACTAAGGGGCAAGACCACCTTTAGCAAATTCAATGTCAGAGCCAGCTATAATAACATCCTAATTCACCCGGAAGACCAACACAAGGGGGCTTTCAAAACCCAATTTGGCACGTTTATCCCTATGGTAATGGGCTTTGGCTTCACCAATGCCCTGGCTGCCTTCCAATGAGCAATGAACCACACCCTCTGACCCTGGCTCCTCAAATACCCCAAAAACACCTGGAACTATCTAGATGTGGCAATAGCCACAGGATCAGGAGAAGAACACCTTCACCAACAAATCACACATGAACAAAGAGAAATTGACTTCTTGGGCTTCCAAATCAACCAACAGACCCTCAAGATCAACCCAGTCAAAATGGATGGCCTCAAGAACTGGCCAAGACCCCCCAACAATCTGAAACAAGTACAACAAATCATAGGTGCACTCAACTACCAATGACCATTCATCCGGGACTTTGCCAAAATAGCTTGCCCCATCTTTTCCACAATCAAGAAATGAACCTCCTTCTCTTGGACCCCAGAGATGCTGTTGCCCTAGAAACCCTGATATCAGCAGTTTGTGATGACCCTGAACTCTACACTGCCAACCCTGACCTCCCATATGAATTAGAAACCAATGCCTCACAATTTGCCACCAGAGCAATCCTATTCCAAAAGGACTCAGAGGAAAAAGGAAAAAGATTGGTAACATGTCACATGCATTCAATGAAGCAGAAAGGAACTACCCAGTCTGGGACAGGGAATTCCTGGCCCTGATTCTCACACTCCAACATTGGCAGTACTTACTGGTTGGGACCAAGCACCCTATTAAAATCTTCACAGACCATGCCAACCTCACCCACTACCAACTCCCCCACAAAATCAACCAAGAATTGACAAGGATTACATTTCCACACTTGCAGACTTACCCTTTTGAAATTCACCACAAACCTGGGGTTTCCAATCACGCAGATGCCCTCTCACAATGACCAGACCACAATGATGGGTCAGGAGACAATCAAAACATCACAGACCTTCCTGACAAACTCTTCATTCACACACTCCACACAGAAGATCTATACAAACAAATCTTGAAAGAACAAAAGAACCAACAATCAGATCTACTTATGTGGAAAGTCAAACACAACCTCCAAGAAGAAGATGGCACACTATTAAAAGATGGAAAATTGGTTGTGCCATATCAAGAACCCCTCCTACAAAAGATATTACATACTTATCATGACAGCATCCTTGGGGGACATACAGGGAATGCCCAAACCTTGGATTCAATTCAAGAATCCTTCTGGTGGCCGAAAAGGGCTATTTTATCCGAGACTATATTCGGGGTTGCGCCACCTGTCATGCCGACAAATCTTCAACACACCCCAATCATCCCCCAATTCATCCAATTCCCCCTGAATTCCAGAAGGCCTTCCAGACCTTAGCCATCGATTGGATTGTTGACCTCCCCTTGTCAGAAGGATATGACACCATCATGACTATCACTGACCATGACTCTACCAAAGTGGCAATATTCATACCATGCCATAAAAACATGGGAACCCTAGAAATGGCTAAACTATTCTTACAACATGCCTTCCCATAGACTGGAGTCCCTTCCAAAATCATCTCCAACCATGACTCTTGCTTCACTTC
>JAGFNK010000805.1:0-21390 GCA_025769875.1 Russula earlei | reverse complement strand
CGCCAATTACGCTTTGGTCTATGATGGACCATCTAATGGCGGCTTGATGGCATATGCCGACTCTGACTGGGCTTCTGATCCGACTAATTGGAAGTCCACTACAACCTATATGGTGAACCTGGCTGGAGCAATATTTTCGTGGAACTCACGAGCGCAGAAAACAGTCGCGCTCTCCTCCACTGAAGCCGAGTATATGTCGCTCTCTGACACGAGCAGACAGTTAGTTTGGATTGAATCCTTACTGACAGAACTTGGCATTAATCTTGCTCCTATCCCACTGTTCGGTGATAACCAAGGCTCAATATTCTTAGCCTCCAACCCTGTGCAAGAAAAGCGCATCAAACACATTGATTTGCGCTATCACTTCATTCGTGAAGTCATACGAACAAACAGGTGGAGCTATTCTTTATTGAAGGGGCTAACAACCCTGCCGACATGTTCACCAAGAACCTTGGTCGCGTCAAGTTCCTCAAATTCAGGGAGCAACTAGGACTAACATTCTACCCCTGAATGTGGGAAAATGCTCACGGCATCTACCAATGCACTTAGCAAGGGGGAGTGTTGAACCGGAACCAGGATGGATCAAAGAAGGCGAAGACCTTCATACAAGGTTCAAGATTCGCTCATAGATGTTACGTGTTAGACAGAACTTTAGTATATGCGCTTATGGCAATAGGGTTACGCATACTACGCTATCTATCACAAGATGCAGCCTTATGCTGCGTCTAGAACGTTTCCACATCATGCGTCACTTAATGCGCAATATAGTGGACACCTGTAGTCACCTCTTTTGGACTTAGGAACAGCCCTGGGTCATAGAGGTATAAATACCATACTTGTAGACGAGTATACACATCGCTCTACACCCCAATATCACTTGAGCATTAGCACAACCTCTAAGGTGGGTTGCTTGGCCTGTTAGCTGCGCTCTATGCTGCGCAACAGCAGCGGTGGTGGGACGCCAAAGGAGGAGGACATCATGTTCAGTCATGTTGGCACCAGAGAGAGGATATTGGATGGGCAACTTTGATGGCATCTGGATAGACTGCCCAAATGCATGTAAAGATGACATCAGTGGCAGAATCGATGAGCGGCACAATGACAAAGTCTGTGGCGAACAAGATCAGGAGGGTATTGATGGACAAGGTTATGATCAATGTGAGGCGAGTTGCAGGAAGAGGGAACAGCATTTTCCATAGCATGTCTTTTTTTTGTTGGTCTGTGGGGGCAGTCAGAACAAAGTGAGGCAATAGACAAAGGTGAGGAGCAAGGCTTGCCTTGTTTTGAGCTGCAGGTGTGGTTGACTCGTCTTCCTTGGCATCCATCGGAGGGGGAGGTGGTGATGGTTTGGAAAGTCAAGGTGCAAGACAAACGGTCAGGCATAAGCAAAATAGAGACTTGGAAGCAAGTATCTACACCCACGGAATGGGGCCTAAAGCATGTTCATGGGTCAGAAAGCAGCCAAGAGAGAAAAAAAAAAGGACCAACCACATGAAGAAAAATATATGAAAATAGAGGAGGATGGTCAGAGACTGTGGAGAGGGGAGACAGGGGAAGGGAAGAAACTTGGGGCAGTGACGCCGTCCGGTACTTGCCATGCCATGTCATGTGAGAACAGGTACTTCATTGCAGAAAATGCCAGCTCAATTGGGTTATAATCAGGGGAATAGGGCAGCAGAAATTTGACACGCATGCCCCCTAAATACAAACAGGAGTGTCAACACTTGTCAATAGATGTGAATAGAATTTACTGAGATTCAACAAGCTCTATAATGGCAGGGTCCTTGTGAATTTGACAATTGTCCATAACAATGACTGAATTGGGGGCCAGAAATGGCTGCATATGATCCAAGAGGTGATTGATGAATGTGCAGAAAAACTCAGTGTCGAAAGAGCCTTCAACGATGTCACAGTGTATAATACCATCATTGAGAGATAACGCAGGAAGGACAGAATATCTGGCACATGAAAATAATGAGTTACATGGCATTATGGATGGCATGTCACTCACCATCATCCTCGACAGAAAAATGCCTTGTGCGTGGCTTTCCTGTCACGAATAGCCCAAGCTCGTCCATGGTATGTTGTTCAGCAATCAACAGAACTCTCATCCACAAAGATAATCTGATTTGGATGATAGGTTCCAATACGTGCAGCAAATGCAGCTCGCTTTTCTTCACAATGCTCAAGTGCAGTGCGTGAGAGCTATCCATCATGTATCAGAAGCTTGAAATGTACATAAGGAAAAGTGTGTACCTTCTTCAAGCTATAGCCAGCCATGACAAGTGTCCTCCATATCATTGACACTGATACCAACACCCCACATGTCTCTAACATTTCCATATGCAACTCATCAAGATAGAGATCTGGCGAGCTATTCAGAGTTGTCAACAGGTGCTGTATGGGCCAATTTCAATAAAAAATGTGCTAGTACATTTTTTGTGCCACATACCTTGACATCATAGTCACAAAGTGACCGATGGAGTAGAGGTTTTGCTTGGCAGGGAAGTTTGACACCACCAGTGTGCTTGAAGTTGGCGAGGATCCCTTCAACTTTTCGCACACTTACATCTGTATACATGGAGATATCCTCCGCCAAATGTTTGTACTGAGATGAATGATGATCCATTGCACTTCTTCTGAGATTGCTTTGCCTTGAGCCATGGCAGTGATGGGACGCTGTGACCAAAATGGACATCTCTATCTCCGACCTTTCCCATTGTGCTGTCTCACTCAGCCTTGTCCATTGTCCATCCACCATCAACCCTGCATCTGTCGCACCTGCCGTATCCTTATTGTCAGCCATCTTAGCTTTGTCAGCCACTCCATTCTTTTCCTTGCCAAGTCATTACCATCACATCCCCAGTTCTGCCCACTGCCACCTCTCGTCCATTGGCACCTGCTTCGTCTGCCGAGTCTTCATATTGCCTGCCGCCATCATTTCAGCATTGCCAGCTGTCTACATCACCAAAACTACCCCTGTCTCTAGTTGTTTCAATTCTGTTGGCCATTCTGTTGGCCACATGTGCTGCCTTGCCGGCCTTATCTGCCCCAGTTGTCTCAATCCCAGTTGCCACAGTCTCAGTCTCCTCCTCATCTCCTCTAGCCGCCGTTACTTCAGTTCAACCAGCCCCTACAAAGTCAGCTTTGTCTGGCTTCTTCCACAGCTTCAGTCTCGCTCACAGCCGTTACCTCAGCTCATCCGCTGCCACCATTTTGGTCTCAACCCTGTCCATCGTTTTAGTCTCATGCAACACACGTTGTCCAAGAAGGCCCCGGACCTGAGCTCAGTCACTCGCCACCTCAGGAGGAGCACAAACCACCTCCACACCGCCAGTGCCTGAGACGCTGCTGATGCAAGTAATACGCCCCATGCCACCCCTCATGTCACCTCATCCCCGTGGGTCTGAATGTGTCATACAACTGTGTTGACCATTAGGCATTCAAACATCCCAACAAGGTCCATACCACCATAGATTATGATTGATCAGAGCCATTTCCGGGTATCTCCATGTCGGATGGCTCATCTATCCCAGACCACTATCATTTACGAAGCCGATGAGCCCAACAAAGGTTGAGAGGTCCCTATGCTGAATTGCCACATGACATTTCTAGTGTTGCCAATGTACTGAAATCTCTCAGCATCAAGAAAGGTGATTCCATCTCTATCTACCTTCCTCTGGCATGGCAAGCAGTCGCTGCCCTCCTCGTGTGTGCACGCATTGGTGCCGTAAGGACAACGCGGCTCTGGCAGTCATTGATACGGTCACAATTCGCCCCTGCAGAGAAGCCAGAAAACATGACAGAGTGGATGGCTGAACAAGGGTGTCGCGGTGGGAAGACTATCACAACCAAAGCAGTCGATTTGGCACTGAAGGGCTGCCCACATGTTGAGCATGTCCTCGTTCTTAGGCACATGGGGAACAAAGTTCTGTGGACGCAGGGCCATGACAAGTGGTGGCATGAGGAGCCGATGCAAGTCCTCAATCACTGCACGTCAGAGATCTTGTCAGCAAAGATCTACTCTTTATTCTTTATGTGAGATGCCTGCTTGCACATGCCTGTCAGCACGCATCTGAACTTGCTGCAGAGGAGGGAACCCATGACATGCAAGTTCCATGTCTTGCTCAAGACCACACACATACGATAGTATGATGCACTGTGTGGGAGAACAAAATGAAAGGTAGACAGGAATGATGAAGGTATGTCTCCCTGAATCCCATCCTTCCTCCAGACCCCTCTGCTCCTTCACACACATCCAGCCACCGACAGGTTGAGACTTGTATGCTGCCGCTTGTGGTCCCATCATCCCTCAATAGAGAATGTGACAGACAGCTGGCTGCGGTCAGACCAGAAGGGAATAATGATTTCCACCTTCGGAGTCATATAATATAATTGAATGCCCAGGTGAAAAGGGCAAGCTTTCATATCCAAGGGTCAACAACAATGTCCTGATATCAGGTATGTATGACGCACCACATATGACAGAGCTGTCCTGATCCCTCTAATGATAAATGAGCGCATTTTTCTGCGGGTTGGGTAGGCAACGAAGGTAGTGCACACGTGAATGCCGCATCATGCACAACAAACACCAAAAGGTACCTGAGCATCACACTGTTGCTCACCGCATCACTCCGGCCTACCGAGCCATCCCTCCATTGTTCGCCATTGTTCACCACCACCATACGCAAGGGCTCACAGCCCACTATTTGCCCATTCACACGCGATCACAATCACTGCCTCAATGCACACCTCACGTCATTGTTTTGATTTTGTCTTATCGCTCTTCCATCAGTCCTTGTCCAGTCCCATGAACATGCCCTTCTCGTGTGCTACATCATAAATAGTTGTATCATATCATGTGCTCAGCTGTAGGGATAATGTAATTTTATCATGCTTGGGGTCAGCACCCCAAAACGTGAAAATTCAACAAGTGAAACCAATTATTTGGCTGCCTCTGGATACAGTACATGAGGTTCTACTGTCCAAGTTTCAAGGCAATCCATTGAGAAATGGTTGAGATATGACAGTTCGAAAAATCACACACAGATGAGCACCCAAAAATCGAAACTTCAAAAGCTGATAATTAGACACCAACTCTTTGGCTGCACCTAGACACATTACATGAGATCCCACTGTCCAAGTTTCAAGGCAATCCATTGAGAAATGGTTGAGATATGGCAGTTCGAAATTTCACACTCAGATTGCACCCAAAAATTGAAACTGCAAGAACAAAGAATTAGACCCCAACTCTTGGGCTGCACCTAGATACAGTACATGAGATCCCACTGTCGAAGTTCCAAGTCAATCAATTCAGAAACAGTTGAGATATGGCAGTTCAAAGTTTTGCACTCATGTCAGCACCCGAAAATCGACATTTCAAGAACTAAATATTAGGCTCCCATATTTTAGCTGCACCTAGATACAGTATATAAGGTTCTACTGTCAAAGTTTCAAGGCAATCTGTTGAGAAACTGTTGAGATATAGCAGTTTTAATTTCACACTCAAAATGACATCCAAAAATGGCAAGTGCAAGGTCACGTGAAAACGACAAATAATGTGCAGGTCAATAAGCTAAAAATTGATTGCGTCTTCGTACTTTGAAACCAAACAAGGAACCATGGAAAATAGAGGAGCGATCACGTTCCAACTAGGGCGTAAATGATATCACAATGTGTCGTCACACATACTTTTTTTTTTTTGAGTCTCATGTGGTAAGACAAGGAGGTACAGATCGGCCTCATGTAGGGGCCCCTTGTCATGCTCCAGCCTTGCCCAACTTAAAACCCATATTACAATGCTTTCCGGCCAAGCTGGATCAGTGTCTTGACTGTTACTGTAACAGAAATCTCTCATCCTGCGGCTACGCATGGCCGTTGCGTCCCTTGAAATTTGTGCGATTTTAGAACGCGGACTGGGGAAGGTTGTGGACACCGCATCCGCATGAAAGAGACAGTGGACTTGAAACGGGCTTGACTACATTGGCCCATGCGGTGGGTAACCTGCGCACCCGGCGCCGAGGACAAAAGTTGGGGTCATAAGCGTACCGCATTGTAAAAAAAAAGAGTGCAAGTCCGCATTTTGGAGTATAGATGCACGTGAGAGGAACACCCATATGAGGTTTCGCGCGTTACATTTGCAACTGCAACTTGCTTGAGGGATGTGGATACGGGCCCTGTGACGGCCGTGGCTTGCGCGATAGCTCCATCGGCATCTTCTCGTAAGGCGGCTTCTTCATACGGACGTCTGCCCTTCCGTAGTGCGGCGCACTACGCCGAGTTGCCGTGTGGGTCTCACCGTCTCAAGTTGGCGCCCCAACAACGCACCCTTCACGGAGATGCGCCGTAAAAGCCCTCAGTGGAGCGGAAATATAAATGATAGGATGGTCCCGTATGAATACACCCCACTCGTCGTTCTCAACGTAACACTCAACGCGGGGATGGGGATCATCGTCTCCTGTATCGCGGGCATTGTTGGCTGTATAGGCGACTGCGTCATGGGTATAATATGCGTCGTTGCAGACTGTCTAGAATGTATCGTCGCAGGTAGGCATCTTCGCTGGACTACGCCTGAAACGTTTCTGAAAAGCACGCAGCGATATTTGGATGTTTCAGCGCAATCGTGGAGTGTATATGTGTCTGTCTTTGTTGCGGCGGGTAAGTGCCCCTTGTCATACAGTCGTTCCTGGAAGACAAATGCATTCGTCATAAGGTGACCTGGTTGGGGGAGGAGGTCAAGTAGCTACGCCTTTTATGATGTCATCTCTCTCTCTCTGCAAATGGGCCGATCGAGATTCACTAAATAGAGGTAAACAAGAGAAAAGAAAGAAAAAAAAAAAGATTCAAGAAAGCCTGTTTCTTCTTCCTCTTCACCCGACCTTGAGTAGACCAAAGTACGGGTGAAGAGGAAGACTCGGAAACTTGCAGGAGTTTTTCTGCTGTCATGTCTACTCTTGCTCCAGTTGGCTCTTCAACACTCACTTTGAATGTCCGGCCTGCCCTCCTTCGCTCTCAGAGTTATACTCCAAATGGCATTCCGGCTCCTCCCATCGCTACTTCCCACCTTCATGTCCAATAGTGCCCCAAATGCTGTCTTGGAGCTCACTGATGGTACCGCGTTTTGTGGCATCAGCTTCGGCGCACAAGGGAAAAGCGTCGCAGGCGAATGTGTATTCCAGACAGGTGCGCGCAATGCGCCCACCCCCCTCCGCTTCTGCTATCCTCCGTAGTGAACCATTCAACAGGCATGGTCGGCTACGTAGAGTCCCTCACAGATCCCTCATACCAGGGACAAATTCTCATCCTTACGTACCCCCTCGTGGGCAATTACGGCGTGCCCAGTCGTCCCCATGACCTCCTTGATGTTCTGCCGAAACACTTTGAGTCGTCGTGCATCCACGTCGCTGGTCTCGTCATTGGCTATTACTCCGAAAACTTCTCCCACTACCTTGCGCATTCGTCGCTCGGCAAGTGGCTTAAGGAGAACGATGTCCCTGCGCTCTTTGGCATCGACACACGCGCGCTCACGAAGCGGATTCGTGCCAAGGGTGTCATGCTTGGCCGGATTCTTGCCCGCAAGCCAGAGACTCCAACTGGACGCACATATGGCCAATACCCGGAGTCACCCACGTTTCGCCCGCCGCCGTCCCCCAGTTTAGGCGGTCCGACGACCCCCTGGCGCGAAGACTACATGGACATTTCCTATCATGACCCCAACACGGATAACCTCGTCGCCGCGGTGTCCATCAAGGCGCCGCGCGTATACTTCCCGACATGCAATGCTCGCCAGCACCCTTCAGGACGGACACTGCGCGTGCTTGCGGTCGACGTGGGCATGAAGTACAACCAGATTCGCTGCTTCACGTCGCGTGGCGTCGAGCTCAAAGTCGTACCTTGGGACTACGACTTTACTTCGCCCTTTGAAGAGCCATACGACGGTCTCTTCTTATCTAATGGGCCTGGCGACCCGACCATGATACAGACGACGATCGACCACGTCGCTCGTGCCATGGAAATAGGACATCGCCCGATCTTTGGTATCTGCCTGGGTCACCAGCTGCTCGCACTTGCCGCCGGCGCGCGCACGAGCAAAATGAAGTATGGCAACCGCGGGCAGAACATCCCGTGTACCGACTCCCTTAGCGGCCGGTGCTACATCACCTCGCAAAATCACGGTTTCCAAGTCGATACCGCGACTCTACCACTCGGGTGGAATGAGTTGTTCAAAAACGCGAATGACGGGAGCAACGAGGGCATCTACTGTAAAGACAAACCTTTCTTCTCTGTGCAGTTCCACCCCGAATCGACCCCTGGCCCGCGTGATACTGAGTTTCTCTTCGACTGTATTCATCCAAAACATTGTCGACTGCGTTTCTATGGGTTCTTTCGTGCCTATATCCCTCCCTGGAGGTAAAAAAGCCGACAATGATGCGCGCACACCTCGCGCCAATGTTGCAAAAGTCCTTATCCTCGGCTCAGGCGGCCTCTCGATCGGTCAAGCCGGCGAATTTGACTATTCTGGTTCACAGGCGATCAAAGCGCTCAAAGAGGAGGGCATTTATACCATCCTCGTCAATCCGAACATAGCAACGATCGCGACTTCTAAAGGACTCGCAGACAAGGTCTACTTTCCTGCCAGTGACTCCCGAATTTGTTCGCAAGATCATCCAGTATGAGAAGCCGGACGGGATCTACGTCACGTTTGGTGGGCAGACGGCGCTCAATGTCGGCATCAAACTTAAGGACGAATTTGCCGCGCTGGGCGTGAAGGTTCTTGGCACGCCGATCGAGACCATCATCGCGACGGAGGACAGGCAACTCTTCGCCACCGCGATGGAGCAGATAGGCGAAAAGTGCGCACAGAGCGCGACGGCGACGACGACGGACGAAGCCATCCTTGCCGCGTCGGAGATCGGCTACCCGGTGATCGTGAGGGCGGCCTACGCACTTGGTGGTCTCGGCTCTGGCTTTGCGCAGAACGAGGCACAGCTCAAGGCGCTGTGCAGCAAGGCTTTTGCGACGAGCCCGCAGGTGCTCGTGGAGAAAAGCATGAAGGGGTGGAAGGAGATCGAGTACGAGGTCGTCAGAGATTGCAGGGACAATTGCATTACGGTCTGCAACATGGAGGTCTGTTCCCATGTTAACCTGCTCCATGGTGGGAAGTGCGACTGACGATGCGTTTTCGTGACAGAACTTTGACCCTCTGGGAATTCATACAGGCGATTCGATCGTCGTCGCGCCGTCGCAGACCCTCTCTGATGTTGACTACAACATGCTGCGGACAACGGCAATCAACGTCATCCGTCATCTTGGAGTCGTAGGCGAATGCAACATCCAATATGCGCTCAATCCCACCTCGTGCGAGTATTGCATCATCGAGGTAGCCCAACTCCAACCTTCAATCTTTTTCTGCCTATGCTAATGGATATGAGTGCCTCCATCGTCGCAGGTCAATGCGCGGCTGTCCAGGTCTTCTGCGCTTGCATCGAAAGCGACTGGGTATCCCCTCGCCTTCATCGCCGCAAAGCTTGGCCTCGGCATTCCGCTAAACGAGATCAAGAACTCCGTCACGAAGGTGACGTCGGCGTGCTTCGAGCCGAGTCTGGACTACGTCGTCGTCAAAATTCCACGCTGGGACCTCAAGAAGTTCAGTCGCGTGTCGCGACTGCTCAGCAGCAGCATGAAGAGCGTTGGGGAGGTCATGAGTATTGGTCGTACGTTCGAAGAAACGATTCAGAAGGCCATTCGGTCAATCGATGACCAGTTTGCCGGATTCGCAAAGGTGCGCCGTTATTGGGTGCGTTGTTCGATTCCCGCGGCTTGCTGACTCTCCAGGGTTCGTAGAATGACTTTGTTGAGGACGTCGACGAGGAACTTGAGAACCCAACTGACAAGCGGATCTTCGCAATCTCCACCGCATTCCATCGCGGCTATTCGGTTGACAAGATCTGGCAGATGACAAATATCGACAAGTGGTTTCTGACCAAGCTGGAAAACATCTTTAGCATGGAGCAACAGCTTTTGTACGCTCTTTGACGTTGATCTCTGGTGGCGGTATAGTGGTATACTGATTCATTACTGAAGGGCGATGAATATCTTGAGCATAAGTCCCGAGTTACTTCGTCAGGCAAAGCAAGTCGGTTTCTCAGACCGCCAGCTGGCTGGCTATTTCGGTACCAACGAACTCGCGGTGCGCCGTTTGCGCCAAGAACACAGCATCCTCCCCTTCATCAAACAAATCGATACGGTTGCAGCCGAATTCCCCGCATTCACCAACTACCTTTATACCACTTACAACGCCGTTGAACATGATGTCGACTTCCAGGACCGTGGCGTGATGGTCCTGGGCTCTGGCGTGTACCGAATTGGATCCTCTGTCGAGTTCGACTGGTGTGCAGTGCGCGCGATTCGCACGTTGCGTGATCAGGGTTTGCCCACGGTGATGGTTAACTACAACCCAGAGACTGTCAGCACCGACTACGATGAGGCGGATCGGCTGTACTTCGAGAACATCGCGCTGGAGACTATCCTCGACATTTACGAGACTGAGAACTCGCGTGGTGTCATACTCTCGATGGGCGGACAGACGCCGAACAATATTGCACTGCCGCTGCACCGGCAGAACGTCAAGATCTACGGGACGTCACCGGAGATGATCGATACAGCAGAGAATCGATACAAGTTCTCGCGTCTCCTGGACGAAATTGCCGTCGACCAGCCTCAGTGGAAGGAGCTCACGTCTCTGGAAGATGCTGAGTCGTTCTGTCAAACTGTCGGTTACCCCGTCCTCGTGCGCCCGTCGTACGTGCTCTCCGGCGCGGCAATGAACGTCGTTTCTACTTTGAGCGACTTGTCGAACTACTTGCAGCAGGCTGCGGAAGTGTCGCGCGAGCACCCGGTCGTGATCACCAAGTACATCGAGCAGGCAAAGGAGATAGAGATGGATGCGGTCGCGAAGGACGGCAAGATGATCATGCACTACATCTCGGAGCATGTCGAAAACGCGGGTGTTCACTCAGGCGACGCGACGCTCATCCACCCGCCGCAGGATCTCGACCCGCACACGGTGCGCCAGATCGAGGAAGCGACGGCAAAGATCGGCAACGCGCTAAACGTGACGGGCCCGTTCAACATCCAGTTCATCGCGAAGAATAACGAGATCAAGGTGATAGAATGCAACCTTCGCGCGGCGCGCTCCTTCCCTTTCGTGTCTAAAGTCACGGGCATCGACGCCATTGAGATGGCGACGAAGGTCATGCTCGGACTGCCTGTGGAGCCGTACCCAGATGCCGGCTTGCCCGCTGATTACGTTGGCGTGAAGGTGCCGCAGTTCAGCTTCAGCCGCTTGTCCGGTGCCGATCCCGTGCTCGGTGTTGAGATGGCGTCCACGGGGGAGGTGGCATGCTTTGGCAAGGATAAGTACGAAGCGTACCTCAAGGCGCTCATCTCCACAGGCATCGTCCCGCCGGAGAAGAACATCCTCTTTTCTATCGGAGGATTCAAGGAGAAGGTTGAGCTTCTTCCTTCTGTGCAGAAGCTACAGGCCGCTGGATACAACATTTTCGCGACGTCTGGGACGTCAGACTTTCTCAGCGAGCACGGCGTTTCCTGCAAGGTTGGCCTTTGGTCTCCTCCAGCGCTAGGTCTAACAGATGGGCTAAACCTTTTTGTATTCAGTACTTGGAGACGCTCGGGGATGACGGCAGCGAGCTTAAATCGGAATATTCTTTGACGCAGCATCTAGCAAACAACCTCATCGATATGTATATCAACTTGCCGTCGAAGAACCACTACCGCCGGCCAGCCAGCTACGCCAGCAAGGGGTATCGCACCCGCCGTATGGCCGTCGACTTTGCCGTCCCGCTCATCACGAATGTCAAAGTCGCGAAGCTGCTCGTAGAGGCGCTGGTGCGCAAGATGCCATTGAACGTTTCATCGGTGGATGCCAAAACGTCGCACCTCACTCACGTCTTTCCCGGCCTGGTCAACATCGCCGCCTTTGTACCGAACCTGGCCGTCCCCGGTAGCAATGACATTGTGGAGGCTTCGAAGGCTGCGCTCAGCGCCGGCTTCACAACGTCTCTCATCATCCCGCTAGGGTACGGCAACGAGATATCCGATCGCGCAAGTTTGGATCGAGCTCGCGCAAATATTTCCGACAGCTCCGCGTATGGGAATTACGCGTTCGGCGTCACGGCATCGCCCACCAATGCCATGATTCTGGTGGAAGATCTGCAGGCGGACGTCAAGTCACTCTTCATCCCTTTCGTTGATGGGAATGTTGTCACGCAGGTTTCAGTCGTGGCAGGACACTTTACCTCCTGGCCTGTGGACAAACCCATCGTTACCAATGCCAAGGGCGC
The DNA here is from genome assembly GCA_025769875.1 of Russula earlei. Lineage (NCBI taxonomy): Eukaryota > Fungi > Basidiomycota > Agaricomycetes > Russulales > Russulaceae > Russula > Russula earlei. The sequence goes on along the minus strand of JAGFNK010000805.1, from coordinate 9,028 downwards.
CGATCTCGCATCTGTTCTACTGGCTGCTTCGCTCAACAGTCGTAGCGTTCACATCAGCGACGTGCAAAACAAAGAGGACCTCTTGCTGATCAAGTTGAGCAAGGCGAAGGGGCTCAAGGTCACGTGCGACGTCAGCGTGTACGTTCTATTCTTCACGAAGGACCTATTCGGAACTGGTGTGAAAGCTCTCCCAACGGCGGGTGACCAGGAATTTATATGGCAGAACTTGGACGTCGTCGATGCTTTCTCGGTCAACGGACCCCCGTTCTACGCCGGCGTAGAACAAGGAGAGAAGGGATCGCCGTGGTCCGGCGTCGAAGAGTCGCTTCCCCTGCTGCTCACGGCCGTCGCCGATGGGCGCCTCACCTTGAAAGATATACACGAACGCCTCCACGACAACCCCATCCGCATCTTTGGACTTCCAGAACTGGCTCATACACAAGTCGAAGTAGTCGTCAGCCGGTCGTCCGTATTTCCCAAACGCGGCGACTATTGGTCACCTCTCGCAGGTAAGCCGATCAAGGGTGCGGTGCATCGAGTCATTCTTCATGGCCAGACGGTCTTCCTGGACGGCTCGTTTGTCGCGCCCCCGTCCGGGAAGGACGTCTCTGCGGCGATCATCAGCCATGCGACCGAGAAACCTGCGGCCGGTCTTCCCGTTCAGGGGCTCTCCGTTGCCCAGCTCTCCGCACCCTTTATGACAGCTCGTCAGATACAGACGGATACCTCAATGGGGGTTGGGACTGGGCCAGCACTTCTACAGCCGTCGCTGACCCATTTTGTTCCTCATCGTGCCTTTCATCGTCGTCACATCCTCTCGGTCAAACAATTCACGCAGCGTGATATATACGATCTATTCTCGCTCGCGCACGAGATGCGTTTGCAGGTCGAGCGCTCCGGTACCCTCGACATCCTCCACGGGAAAGTTCTTTGCACGCTCTTCTATGAGCCCTCGACGCGCACAAGCGCCTCGTTCGAGACGGCGATGAAGCGCTGTGGTGGAGATGTCGTCCCTGTCACGGCAGAGCGGAGCAGCGTCCAGAAAGGAGAGACACTGCAGGATACGATCCGAACTCTCGCGTGTTACGGGGATGCCATCGTGCTACGTCATCCTGACGTTGGAAGCGCACAGCTGGCCGCGAGATACTCGCCTGTTCCTATCCTGAATGCGGGCGACGGCACAGGCGAGCATCCGACTCAGGCGCTCCTGGATGTGTACACGATACGCTCTGAGCTCGGAACGGTGAATGGGCGCTCGATCACGCTGCTCGGCGACTTGAAGAACGGACGGACGGTGCACTCGCTGGTGACGCTGCTTTGCCTGTACTCGGTTCGCCTCAACTTTGTCTCTCCCGCCTCCCTTTCCATGCCTGCAAAGGTTGTCTCTGCCGCCCGGAAAGCTGGCGTGCATGTTCACGAATGCGAGAGCCTGGAAGAGGTGCTTGGAGAGACGGACGTGCTTTATGTCACCCGCATGCAGAAGGAGCGATTCGCGGACGAAAAGGAATGGGAGCAGGTGAAGGATGTGTATCGCGTGGACCATGCCATCCTTTCGCGGGCAAAGGAGGACATGATCGTCATGCATCCCCTTCCTCGAGTCAATGGTAGGCGCTTTGGTCCTGCGTACATTTTAGTCTCCTTGTCGCACTTGATTGATGGTGCGCTGCAGAAATCGACCCCGAAATCGACTTTGACTCGCGCCGCGCTGTGTACTTCCGCCAGATGCGATATGGTCTTTACGTAGGTTTCCCTATGATTTCGACTGTCTCCCTGCCTTTTTTTTTTTTTGTATGAGAGGGCTGATTGGGTTCCCTCCCTCATTTTCCAGATCCGCATGGCGCTATTGGTTAGTGTACTCGGCTAAGTCGGGGATGAACACACCCCTCTACAAATCTGTATTTCAGTAAGGCACGACTTGCAATCAAAGGGAGTGGGGACCTGCGGATGGAATATATTTCTTTTTTGTTTGAGCAAACCGAATGGATCGCAAGGTCCATGTCAAGTTTAGTGGTACCGCTGTCGTCCGCGAGCGACGTCCGCGAGCGAAGTAGCATAGCACGGACAGTGGGATGCAGATGCATGCTGGGCCTGACACCCGCAGTCGGGGAATGCCGAGGCGAGGGCTCGCAGTGATGACCATCCAGTTGCTCTCCCTTCGCTTTCGTCTACCATGAGCTCAACATATCCAACTATTGAATCGCGCCCAGTGCATCCCCATATACAAACGACATGCTCATCCTGTCATTTCCAGCTCGAGTTCCCCGTGCCCAGCCCGGCGCCTAAACCGTCCAGTCTGCTCACCGTGCGCTGTTGTAGCTGTAGAAAGACTTTCTCGCATTCTTTCTATCCGAATCAACTTCCCAAAGGCATGCCATATGACACGGGCTCATCGTCAAAGTCACACGGGCAGGCACCTACTCCTCCGCCGCGCAAAGGGAGGAAGATTGGCACACAAGAACGCCCATTGGAAACCGGGTATTATGACCTGCTCGGTGTGCCGGTTGATGCAACCACGGACGATATCAAGAAGGCCTATCGTGAGTCATTATCTTATCCCTCTAATTCGTGGCATACTGTAACCTCCGGTCGCGATCGCGGGCAGGCCGTCTGGCGATCAAATATCACCCCGACAAGAACCGCGACGACCCGAACGCGGAAGAGCGCTTCAAATCGATTGCCATCGCCTACCAGACGCTCTCCGATCCGCAGCTCCGGCATAAATACAACGAGTTTGGACCCAAGGAGAGCGCTCCCGAGGGTGGGTTCATCGACCCGGAGGAGGTCTTTGGCGCAATCTTTGGCGGGGAACGGTTTTTGCCGCTCATAGGTCAACTCTCCCTTGCGCGGGACATGAAGACCGCTCTTCAGGAGGCGGAGGAGGTGGAGGGCGACGGAACGACGCCCGTCGCGCGCGATGCCAAAGGTCGCGAAATCGTCAGCCCAGAGGAGAAGGCAAGGAGAGAGGAAAAGGCGCGCAAAGTGGCTGCGGAGGTGCGCCTGCACCGCGGTCGTGGTGCTCTTGCTTGTTGACCGGACTGTGTTGTCCAGAAAGCGGCGGCTCGGGAGGAGCGCGTGCTGAAGCTCGTCGACAACCTGCGTCACAAGCTCGGCATTTTCACTGAGAATGCGACTAGCGTGAACGACCCCGATACTGTTGACTCGTGGCGGACAATATGCGCACTCGAGGCAGAGTGCGGTTTTTTTTTCTCTTCCCAACGTCTCTTGCTATCATATTCACTGACTTTCTCCGTCCCTTTCGTGCTTGAAGGGAGTTGAAGGGTGAATCGTACGGCGTGGAGCTTTTGAATGCCATCGGATTCGTTTACACCGCTAAGGCTAAGCAATTTCTCGCTAACCAACCAGAGTTTCCTCGGCGTTGGTGGATGGTTGCATAACGTGCAGGGCAAATACCACGTGTTCTCCGAGACGTACGTCCCGCCGCTTCGTCCTTGTGCTCTCGTTGACGCTCTGCAGCGTGTCGACTCTACGGTCGGCAATCGAGCTCAAGGCCGTGTTTGACCAGATACAACAGGCCGAACAATCTGGTAACCTCAGCGCCGAGGAGAAGAAGCGCCTTGAGGAGCAAGCCGCGGAAAAGGGCCTCCACGCCCTCTTCAAGGTACGCTCGTTCACCTCCCTTCGTTCGGCCCAGCCGTCCAATCGGTCTCACGGTGTACGTCGTGACAGGGTACGAAGCTGGAGATCGACTCGGTGCTCCGAGAGACGTGCGACCGGGTGTTGAACGACCCCACGATATCGCGCAACACGGCCGTCCTGCGCGCTGCCGCGCTGCAGATCCTCGGAGACACGTTCTCTGCGGTGCGGAATGAGCGGGACGAGGCGCGTGATGACAGCGAGTATGTGAGGGTCGAGACGAAGAGCAGTCGGCAGCGCGCGCAGTCGCGCACCATCCCGGGGTAACCATAGTCTGCCCATGTCCCGGCGTCGTCTTTGTCTCCCTGTAGCGTTCCCGTAGCACCTTTGTATCTTAAACCCCCCTAGCATCACCACGTACTTGTATTTAATCCCTCCTCTTTCTTGGAGAATGACCAAGACGTGATCATGCATGGCATGCAAAAAAAGCAGCAGACATCGAGAGGGGAAGGGAACGACGACACATGGAGAATGAACTGTTTATCTGACCCTCCCTCTTTTCCTGCTACCGAATCCCTTGAACACGGCGTCGTCTGAATCATCGTCGGCGCCGACCAGGGCCGCCGCCCGCCTCTTCGCGACGCGCATTGCCTCCCGCCGTGACTGCGTGCCGGCAGTCGAGCGTAGTGTGGACGTCATCCCAGCCTCTTCCCTCTCGTCCTCGTCCACTCCCGATTCGCGCCCGCCGACCCCTGACGTGCCCGTGCCCCAGACCTCCTCCTCCCCCGCTCCGAGCTCCATGGCCACCGCCGCCGCAGACTCGTCCATCTCGTCCATCTCGTCCATCGCAGGCTCGCCGCCACCGCCGCCACCCAGCTCGTCCTCGCCCTCGTCCTCGCCCTCGCCCTCGCCCTCGCCCTCGCCTCGTCGTCCGACAGGAACAGCGCGGGCTTCTTTCCCCTCGTCGTGCGGCGCGTGGCCGCCGCAGCCGGCGCTTTTTTCATCCGCGCCGGCGACCCTTTGCGTGGTTTCGCCCTTGCTGTTGTCGCTTTTGTTGCTCTCGACGCGGGCTTCGCCGCCGCGATTGGCTTGCTTTTCGCGCCCGCTTTGCTCCTTGTCGTGGGCGAGGACTGGGGAGGCCGTACGTGCACGTCTAACTCCATCTCGTCCTCGTCCTCAGGAGTGGGCGCTCGCCCGGCACGAGACCTCCCCGATGCTCGAGAAGTCTTCGAGGCGGGCTTGGACTTACTGCGCAGAGGTGGCGGGTGGGCGGCTGTGATGTCGTGGACATCAGAGTAACTCTGCGACCCTGATGCCGCCGACCGCCAGTACGCTGTAAATCAAAAAAAAAAAAAAAAAAAAAAAAAAAAAAAAAAAAAACTGTTAAAAGGGTGAGTCGACCTTGACGCGGAAAAGGGTACCGTTTCCGATGCCGTAGTCGTTCTCCTCGCTTAGAACGAGTTCGACCGTCGGCTTGCGCTCGAGAGCCGCGGTGCTTTTCTGTGCCAAGTCATTCCATCAGCACACCGTCGAAAATAAAAATAAAAATAGAGCATCCTAACCGTTTTGAATCTCTTAAAGTTCGATCTGCCTAGCCCATTCCGGGTGAGCATCGTTGGTGCGCGCAGGCGGCACGGGTCTGGCGCTGCCCCCTCGTTGGACCTCCATCTCCACGACGACCATAAAGTTCCCCCTAATCCCGACATCGCCAAAGTCGTCGATGGCGTCCCAAGGAGCGACGGCGGCATCAGCGGCGCTCGTAACGGCAGCGGCCGTCTCGACGTTTTTGGGCTTGGCGATCCGTAGCTGGTTGAACTCGCGGTCAAAGTCGTCTTCGAGCTTCTTGCCGCGCTTCGTCGAGTTGACTGCCTTGAGGAAATTCTCGTCCGTGTCGAGCTTGTGGTTCGCCGACGGCTTTGACGAGGGTTTCGCCGCCGCCGCCGTTCCTGCGCCTTGCCTCTGTACTTGGTTTGATCTGGGTTGGAGTGCCTGAGCGATGGCAGCGGTGGCGGGCGTAGGCTGTGGAACGGCGGCTGCATCCAAGGCACGTCGTTTTGCCCTATGAGTGTTCCCACTCGCAGGAGCCGTACCGGCGCCGCCCGCCATGTCCACGTCGTCATCGTTGTCGTTGCGAGCGCCCCTGCTGCGCTTTGTTCCCCTCGAGTCACCGCCCGGAAGCTGACTGTCGTGCTCTTCTGGAACTACACCTAGCATGCCGGCTCGGATACCTTGCATCGACGCCTCCGTCCCATGCTGTGTCTCAGATGGCGCACGATCGGGATTAGTCGCATCAAACAGGGTTTTGTACTTGTCCAGCTGGGAGAACTGGGACTGTGGAACCTGAGCATTGGAGGAAGACGAGATCAAAGCGGAAGAGGAATCGATCCCCTGATTTGCTCGTCGGCGCGGGGGTAGTCTGCGCGTTTGAGAGATGGGCTATGATGAAATCAAATAACGCAATCGGATGAGAATCCTGCACCTAGGGAGGGAAAAAATGGGTATTTGCGCACCGTCGGTAGCTGAGAAAATGCAGGGGCGGCATCACCCTCTGCAGGTGCAGGAGGACCAGGAGTTGGTGATGCATCAACAATGATTGCATCATCAGTAGGTCCTGTGGATGGACCCGCGCGAGTTTTCCCCGTCGCCCGCCTCGGTGGTAGCTGGCGATGAGTGAGCACGAGAAGGGAAGGCGAGGAAAGGAGAAACCCGTACTCGGCGAGGTATTGACACTTCAACAATCTCTGGCTCGGCAACGGATGGCTCAGATAGAGGGGCGACCGCTGGTGGGGGTCGTTCAGATGCTGTGGGCAAGAGTCTTGTAGTTCTGGAAGAGCGGGGACTGTGCATAGGAGGTGCAACGGAAGGCTCTTCAGAGAATGTGTTGGGCACCATATCAGGGAGAGGCGTTTCCAGCGAACCTATCAGATCGTTTCAGTAGGAGCGAGTACAGTGGCAAGGTATTATCGTGCCTTGGGCCTGCGAGTCAGGGGGGAGAACCGAGTCCATGAAGAATGTGTCGACAGACGCGACAGCCCGCAAAATGTTCTCAGGTTGGATGAACTCCAACTCCAAGCTATGGATACGATCATCAGCTCGCGTCAAAACAAAGTGCTCTCCGTGCACCTCTTGGCAACGGAGACCATATCCGCCCATTCATCCGCACCGACGGCCATCTCCATCGCGTCCCCATCCGCTACGAGCACCACCTTCACGTCCTTCTCCTCGGTTATATTTTTCGCCCTGACGAGGGCCTTTCGCCAGCGAACGGCGACACCAACGGACACTGTGAAGGCTTCGTACTCCGCGCCGCCTCGCTTGACGAGGTCACGATACCCCGCAGGGATTTCCAGCCCTTTTTCGCCGGCGAACACAAAGCGGTATCCCCTCAGCATGTTGAGCCTGGTTTCGTTTGGCTCCCAGGTTTTGAGTGTCTTGAGCGTGGGAGGAAGGGCGGCGTCGAAGGCAGGACGGAACTTGGCCTCGGGCGGCAGAGCGAAGGTGTGTTCCAACGCACGCGCAGACTCCCGTGGGTTAAGGGTGGAGAGCGCGAGCAACTCGGAGAGCCATTCGGGCTTGACGAGCTGGGCGGCGGAGAGGAGGGAGGTCATGTGAGCGGGAGTGAGTGCGTAGGAATGGGCGAGGTGATGCGTGATGTCGGGGTGTAGTGTCCGCACGACATGAATGCCTGAGAAGAACAAGTGAGAAGAGCGGGTGCGCGAGAAAAGAGATGGTTGTGCAGCACACCGAGGGACACGCAGCCGTCCATAGGAATGTTAGTTCTCACTTTTCCAGGGGTTTCGAAGCAGCATATTCTGTTCCATTGTATGCTACGGGGCGGTGATCAATTGATTGAATGATAGGAATGATGGAGGGTGTCGGAGTACGTACGTTAAGGGCAGGCCACTGACGATATCAACTCGGTCATTGTGTTTCAACGTTTCAGTCGCGCCAGGATTTATGATTACTCCATTGGAGACCCCCTCACGCCATATGCGCATCGTTTTATTTTTGGAGTTGAGGATCCGTAATGTTGGCGTGTAGTCGATGTTGGCCTGTAACCATGGTTAAGCGGTGCAAGCACGACATAAGGAAACGGTTGGTCTCGCACGACATCATCAGGGGAGAATTCGCCGACTACGAATTGGCCGTGATCATGAGAGACCTTTTTGTGATTGACAACAAGGTCGCAAGTTGATTTCCGGCCGATGAGGTACGACTTTCCGCTCTTGAGAAGCTTGGACTCTGCAAAGCATCCCCGGATGAGTTTCACCGAGATACGGTAGGACAAGAAGGGGTTACTTTGAAATCCGACATCGTTTGGTGTTTCGCCATCGAATGGGCCAGTGACGATCCACATTCCGAGACTCGGCACTCCCTCCTGTTGACCTCGCACGACCGACCGACGACGAATTGAATTTATTTAATTTTAATTATTGTCGTTTTCAGATAACGTGACGCGCCGGAAATTTCCGAAAAGAAAAGGGTTGGTAGAAAGAACTTGATGTATCTCGCCGAATTCTATGCAAAAAATCATAAAAAATGGCCCATTGGAACCGGAATGAAAACTGGCTTCTAAATGGAGGGTACCGAGAATGAAAAATAGAAATGTCGGAGATGTCAAAATTAGTATGTGGTGTGGTGTGTCCAGGGACGCGCGGGTGAGTAAGTAAGAGTGAAACAATTGGACCAAGGAAGTGAGCATTGACCAGGGACCTAGATGAGTCGAAACAAGAACCACTAGGCGCAACTCCGAGGAAATGGGTCGAGGGTCCATCCAAAGAGGGCTTTCGAGACGCGGGCAGTCAGATTAGGAGAGGACACAATACACACAGATCGCATTTTTCATGCTAGGTATTTATACTAAAAGGAATTGTCAAGATTCTGGAAGAGAAGTGGGGAGAAGAGGCGAAAGAGACATGGGACGAGACATGTATGGGATTCTTCTATTCCAGAGAGTAACTAAACAGTTTATATACAGGAGGGAGGAGAGAGGAAATAGGGAAACATGTGTAGTGACATCAGTAAGAGACTAAACGAGATGTGGCAAGACTGCATGAAAGGCATTTGGCACGCGTGATTCCGTAGCCAACCGATTGCCTACCTTACACCTCCCGGGGGCTTGAAAATTTGACCATCCTCGGTCAAAGCGTCTTGAGCAAGTCTTGGACCTTGCGCGCGCGTGGTCTCGTCATCGCAAAGGGGGTGGGCATTGCAGCAAGGCAGGATGGGGCGGGGGCGTGCTTGCGGTGTGTGCATCATGTCGAATGTGTCGTCTGAGTCGTTGTGTGCAGTGGTGCTGGTGTCGTTGTGTCCTGGAATGCGGGCGCGGTGTGGCGAAGCAGGAGGGGGCGTGGCGTGGTTGCGGCGTGTCATATGTGTCGTCGCGACGTGGTGCTGCTGGTGTCGTCCAAGTTGTTGCCATTGCCGTTGTTTT
>JAGFNK010000804.1:0-21403 GCA_025769875.1 Russula earlei | reverse complement strand
GGTATTTTTATATGTTTGGCCATCCAGCCATAGCAGAATAATATTCTTTTAGGAGTTGAGGTGCGTTTAGGTTGTGGTGATCGACCCAAGAGTCATCTGTGGAGGGGTATCCTTTCCAGTGAATGAGGTATTGTAGTTTACATCCTTGACCAAATCTTCTGGCATCTAGAATCACTTCAATTTTGTATTCTTCCTCATGTTCAATTGTTGGAGGGGGGCATGTAAATGGCATGCCAGATTCCTCTGTTTCTATATAAGGAAGGAACAGGTTTACATGAAAGATGTTATGTATCTTCATCGATGGAGGGAGTCAGAGTTGGTATGCAACTTTTGATATCTTTTTCTCAATAGGGAATGGTCCATATTGTTTGGGCATAAGCTTGCATGTTCCTTGTGTTTTGAGGTTCTTTACTTCTAACCATACCAAGGTTCCTTCTTTCATCTCTGGTGTGTCAGGTTTCAGGGGTTGTTGTTTACATTCTAAGAGTTGGTGTGCATTTTGTCTAGCCTCTTCTAGTTCTTTGAGTCAATTGATGGAAGTGGGCACATTGTTGTTTTCAAGGTTGATGTTGACTTGAGGTTTGAATCCCATGAGGAGTTTGTGTGGTGATTGACATGTTGTCTCATGTCTCCATGAGTTGTGTGTGTATTCTGCAAGTGGGAGCATTTTGGCCCAAGAGTGGGGGTGAGTTGTGGTCCAGGGTCTAAGGTATTGTTCTAGCCAAGTGTCCATCCTTTCTGTCTAACTGTCTGTTTGTGGGTGGAATGCAGAGGATATGTTTTGTTTGATCCCTAGACTTTTGCATATGGCCTTCGAGAAGTTTGATGTAAATCTAGGGTCTCTGTGGGATATGATTCTTTTTGGAATGCCAAACCAGGGTGTCAGGTGTTTCAGATATTCATGTGCAACACCTATTCCATCGATTGTTTTGTTACAGAGGATGAACTTTGTTGCTTTGGAGCATCCTTGGTCAACAATGGTGAGGATGCTGTCAAATCCATCTGATCTGGGTAAATTGGTGATAAGGTCCATCGAGACATATTGAAAGGGGCCTTGTTTGACATGTGTGTCAAGTGGAAATGATGTGGCTTTCTTTCTTGGTATGTTAGTTTTAGATTCCTGACATTTTGCACATCCTTTAACATATTGTTCCATGAATTGTTGTAGTCTGGGTCCTTTGTAGTGTTGTTTGATTAGGTTCCAGGTGTTGGCTATGCCAGGGTGTCCAGCAGTGGGTGTGTGTTAAGATCCGACAGATCTTAGTACCGACTCTTTAGTGAAAGAGTTGCTTGATATAGTTCAAGCACTAGACTTCGAACCCTTTGATATTATCTCAGGAAGATTGGATGTATAAAAGAGAGGGGCCTCTTTCAGTTAGAGTCTGCACTACAATTTTGTTTAGATCAGTAGACAAGATGATTGTCTTGTTTAAAAGTGTAAGTTGAGCATAAGGCTCGACTTCTTGGTACCACAGACTATTTATACGATATCTCAATAACTGCTGATCCGATTTGTACGAAACTCCGGGTGCACATAGCTGAGAACCAGTAGTATCCAAATACAGAAAGCGCAATTCAAGAATGTTAGAAATGACTCACGCGTGAGTCATTCTTTCCTAGTATCTGTCATGAATCAATAAGCAGTGAGTAAGCTCTTACTGATCAGTATCGGTAAGCAATCACTAAGCCAGACAGGATCAGTAAGCAATCAGTAAGCAATCAGTAAGCAATCACTAAGCCAGATCAATAAGCAGACATATGAGTAATCACAGATGAGTCAGCAAAACAGGTGACAGTCGAGAACAAGAGAATCCTAACAAAGAAGCAATGAGTAGCATTGCTTCTGTCCCAGATGTTCCTGTACTGCCACGTATGTCATTTTCCCTGATTGGGAAAGTACTTATGACACCGAGATTGCTACTAAGGAAGCACTTAATGCTTCCAGCACTGAGATTGCTTACACACAAGCAACTATTGCTTCTATGAGTCACCTTTTGCTTCTATCGCACCAACCAGTACTACAGTAGCATGAACCTTATCCCTGAGGGCTATATAAAGCCCCCTGTTCATAGCAGTTGAGCCTTAAGTTCAACTTAGTTTGCCAATCCCAAACAGTTGACTCCTACCCCATCTGCAGAGCCCCTCTCACCTTGTTGCCATACTCCAGAAGTATCTAACACTCCTTCCCCTCCACAAGTATTGCTTGCTTGACTCAAGCATATCTGCATTGGTAGGACACATTCATAGATGCGACCATTGATCTTATTGCCATTTTCAGCACACTTGGCGGAGTTTGAATTCCACCCAAATCGGCGCAGAAAACCCTCTCAAACGTGCAGGGCAAATATCTCCCTCAAAACAGCTTCAATTCACATGAAACTCATTGTCCCTGAATTGCCTGAATGAGGGCTAGGCAGCCCCATTGTTTTCATGAGATTTGAGTGAGAATTGGTGGAGCTGGACTCAAGCCACCTCCACATGTGTATTAGATGAATTACAACTCAAAATCACGGTCTATATCTATTATTTTTCCCTCATGTTGTACCCATGGGCTGTCTTGAGGCAGCCCCATAGTGTTTTTGACTCAAGCATTGTGGTGTGCAACGTCATTTCCCTCATATTGTGTGACAGTAGCACGGTCATGTGCTGGGAAGGAGCCCCCCCAGGAAGTGCACACCTGAGCCCATGGGGTGGTGAAGTGTGTCCAAGAATGCAGAATGACTTCATAAGACTGAAGCTCCAAAGAGGAGGAGCACCTAACGGGAACACGAGAATGTGTTTGTTCATTCGACTGCACTCAGGTTCACACAGATGATAAGGGAACAACAGGGCAACTTTATTCAACATGGTAGCAGATACAGGTGGGAACTAAGGCTAAGGGACAGGAAAAGCACAAAAGACAGGCATATGAAAGGAAATCTAGACGTGAGAAGGGGACCGAAGCTGGACAATGCAAGGTATTGAGTCGTGGTCTCCAGTGGCTGTGGTAGTGGCATGTGGTGATTTGTGAAGGATGGCTGAGGCCAGGTGTGGTGATGAGGGGTGTGGTTGAGTCATGACGCGAGGAGGGGGAGACGATGCAAAGGAGAGGCTGGAGGGGGGATAGGGAGAGTGCTGGTGGGTGGTTGCTTGGGCGCTGATGGCGCTGCCGAACACGATTGCAGGTGGGATGATTGGAGAACTTGGATGGCAGATGTGAGGTAGAGGAGTGAGGGGGCATGGAAGTAGAAAGGGAGAGGGAAGATGGTGGCAGGCTGGGAAATGGACACATAGGCAGCGTGCAGATCTCTGACTAACAAAGTGAGAGTCTAGTAAAAAAGGGGAGAAAAGCATACCAAAATGTACAGTAGCAACACCGTCTGATGGCAATGAAGACAGCGGTGTGGTATGGGGCTCTTCAGCTGTGCGTTGGGACTCATCGGTGCATGGTGAAAGCAGGGGCGCTGAGGGCAAGGGCATGCAGCGGTTGATGGGGGTGAGGGTGGCGTGCTGGCAGCGACGATGATGATGATGATGTGAGGACAAAGAGGAGATGGCACGAAAGGAATACACACATATGTACTCTTGTAAGCGATTCGTGGCCAGCCATATAGCTGTGTGGGTGAGTCGACATTGAGGCCATGCGCCTTTGCGAATGCGAACGCTAAGCGAGTCAGTGGCACATACACGTACGCTTGTTTTTTTTGAGTTGCTTCCTTGCTGCCACACATCACTTGGACACTGTACATCGCTTCTCACACCCACCTCACCTTCACCTAGCCCATTCTCTTGCTCTTGAGATTGAACATGCCATATGCCAACATCTTCAAGTCCGTTGTCCAGCGCACTCCACTCACAGTCACTTTATGGGTGAGTTTTCTGTCTTTCAGTCGCAATTCAAGACTGATTCACTTACCAGTGGTTCCGCGGCACAATCTCGGTGCAGGATGAGCACCATGACGTTGCAACCAGGCAAGCTTGATACCTCAAGTTCGAGCTTTCGTTTGGGTGGCACGCCGACCATTCGGGTGGGAAGGTGGATGAGGGTTGTCAACCGCAAGGCGGTCTTTCTGAGGAATCTGGGGAGAATGCGAACTGACACCATGCATATAACCAGTCAAATAAAAAAGAGTTAGGTCATTGCTAGAAAAATGCTTCCCTTGTGTGATATATTACCCCATCAAAAGACTGCACCTCAGGCTCTCTGTTGGTCTGTCGGAGGGCACACGACAACTGAACAATGGTGTTTGTGGTTCAGCTGGCTTATTCCTACCAGCACACGAATGAGGGGAATGTCCCATCTGACAACAAAAAAGGGCATTCGATGGCAAAGGGGCATGCTCGGGTGTCCATGCGCATGGGCGCAATGAGGCTACAGGACCTAGGGCCGCCCTGACAGCCTTGTGCAATTGCACCACTTGGCATGGGGCAAAGATGCAGAAAAAAGGAAAAGAGTGAGATGCACAGGGCATGAACTGATGGTACCAGCTACCCTGTGATGTGCTAAAGACTTCCGTCGCAGGCTACAGGGATGTTGAGGGCAATACATACAGCTACATCCCAGGCACATGTACAACAGGGATGGCCGGCAGTGAGGAGAGGGAGGAAAGGAAGAGATCCGCTTACTCTTAAAGGGGAGGATGGTGAAAGAGTGGCCTTGCTTTCAGCATGGAGAGGCTTCCAGATAGGACCCGGTACCTTCATAATCACGACTGCTCACAGAGGTATTCACTAGGGATCTGCCTGCTCTTGAAAGGGGAGATGGTGAAAGAGTCAACTGCCTTGACAATAGTGTCCATATATCCAAGTCTAGTATAGAAAAGTGTTAGTATATTCCTAAAATTGAGCCTTCTTATTTTTCTCCAAAGCTGATGCATCCTCCACTGCAAAGTGCAAAATCCATGAGGCTGTCCCGAATTCCATGCCACCAACATCTGCCAGCTCACTGCGAGTGAGTGGTATGATGTCTTCAATCATATAAAGTTTGTGGGTTTCTACAAGGATGTCAGCATACTGTGAGAGATCTTCACCATATTTATTTTGGACAGGGTGCTCTTCAATAGAACGGAGCCACTCCCTCAGGTCAGGGTAGGTGATGTTCCTATTGGATGTGGTGCACTTTGACTGGGGCGGTGAAGACCCAGGGTTCGGAGTAAAGGGAACGATGTTTTCAGAGTGAGGTAAGCAATGGGAGTTTGAACCATTAACATTGTTGGCAAAGGTGCCACCCAGCATCATCATCATCATTTGCACCCATTGGGATGGATCAGAGGATGATCCAGCCACCGTGTGGCTAGGGTTTGGCATGGAGCCCAACGTATTGGAAGGGGGTGGTTGTGATATTTCCTGGTTCCTGACTTTCACCTGTCGAAAGCATTTGTCTGTGAGATTCCAGTTTGTCTGGGGGAGTATCAACTGTTGCGAGGTGACGTGCCTGCAAAGGTGGTTTTAAGCTATGAAGATCCAAAAGAAAACAATGGCACATACCAACAAGGAGGCCCGAATGCGCAGATCCTCCATCGTGTACTGGTAGTGTATGCCATTCATTTGCACATAGCACGGTGTATTGTGCTTTTCGCACTGGTGTTTATCAGTCAAGGAGCTTTAAAAGTTCATGTTGTTCTTGGCCAGGGAGATCCAAAAGTGCATTTGAGGGTGCTGACTGTACCTGGATCTTTCTTTTCCCTGGACCCTTCCATCGAGAAATCGTCAGATGAAATTATGCGGAGTAGCATTTAGGCGCACCCTTTCTGTGCCTGGTTCAGAGGTATCGATAATCTGGATGCTGAAAGGCTTGACTTTGCCATTTCCACGGTTTTTCGCCTTCTGTTCATCGATATGGTTCCACACATGCTCAATTAGCTTTTGAAAGGAAGCTCCATCTTCAAGCAACTTTGCAACAGGCTTGCCCGTCTTGGGCACCATCCAGGGAAGGATGTATCTGATGTGCGATAGACAGATGATGCTCATTTCCATTTTGGCCACAATTTGGACAAGAAGATCTGAAAATGAGATGTCAGATTCGAACAGCAAGTTCCCAAGATGCATTTTTGTATGGGACATCAAAGGTGAGGTTGATTGTTGGACAGCCTGGGGTCACCAGTCACCGGCGAAAGGGGTCAATTCATCATTATTTGCACACCTTCCTCTTCAATTGAAGCATCACTCCCTTCTATGGGTCTGATGGGTGAGGCGTGTTTACCGTCATCTGCAAGAGTATATAGGTCCAGTGGACTGAGTTCCCCAGGCTTCTGCATTTACATAGGCATAGGACTCTTCCTCCCCATCCTCATCAATAGCAGGAAGGGATGTCTTGGAAGCCTGAGCTCATGGTTGTGTTTGCTTTGGTCGAGTGGGAGTGCCTGAGCTGTCACTTTCATTTCCACCAGTTTTGTTTTGGGCAGCCTTCCTTTGGCCAGTAGTATGTGTCAGTGTAGGCTGGCATTTTGAAGCATGTTGCTTCAAGCCCATGAGGGTTTAGGGGGTTGAAATGGAGGGGTAGAGTAAGGTATGGTGAGCAGCTCTGGGAAGGGAAGAACACCCTGTCATCGTCCTGGAGTAGGAGTGGACAGGGTGGACGGTTGATGAATAAGCCACATGACTCTTTACGTGCTCACTTTACACAACAACAGGGCCCACACATGAGGCACCCGTGCAGGTGTCGTAGCAAGTTCATGGACGCGGGTGAGAACATGGGGAGCAGATTGTAGGGGGAAAGGCCAGCACAGCTGATTTCATGGCCAGCAGCCATGAGTGGTGGGGGTCTCCCTGCTGCTTGGGGCAGCAGTTGGCTTGGGGTCCAATGATGTTCAAGGCCGGAACAGTAGCTTTGCAAGGTACAATACAGTACAACAAGGGGACACCACAGTAACTCGGAAAAATTCAGATATAGTGACATTTGTGGAACCAACCTGCTGTGTCATCTGACATAACAGAGAATGCTGCCCTATACAGGAAAACCCACACATCAGTATCATCACCACCCAAGTCAGCACGAGCCACACCCCCATTCCGATGAACGTAGGCCTTGATCTTTGAAAATGCGAGTTCGATTGGATTAAAATCAGGAGAGTATGGTGGCAGGTAAAGGAGCCGACATCCCCTTCATCAAATGAGCAATACATCAGCATGAGAAAACAATATAATACCTTTCTTTGACCATTTGGAGTATTCGTGGACTTCTATGAATGCGCACGTTGTCCATGATCAATACTGAGTTCTTGCCAGGGAAGGGATTCATTTTCGAAAGTAGACCTTGGATGAAGCTGGTAAATAGTTCAGATGTGAAAAAACCTTCAACCAGCTGGCTATAGATGATGCCATTGAGCGAGAGCACTGGGAGAAGCGAATAACTGGATACTTTGTATTCTAGTCTGTTGTAGATATAGATAGCAGGACACACCATTTTCCTTGAATGAAAAAGCTCTTCCTTACCGCTGCTTACCCTGACATCACCCATGCTCGCCCTCGAAGGTCAGTTCGGCAATCAAAGGAGCTTTCGTCCACAAAAACCGCCTGCTCTGCAGTATAGGTGATGCCAAAGGTAAACCGATACTGAAGGTGCAGGTCCTCGTTGCGCTCTAGTGCATTTTTGCTCAGCTGGGCAAGTCAGTGCACTTGAGTGTGAACTCAAGGTGAAATGACTTACCTTCTTCATCATGAAGCCACTCCTTCTCAGGGTATGCCATATAGTCGTCAATGACACCTCAACACCAGTCCTTTCTCTTAAAATATCTCTCAGCTCGTCAAGATAGGCATCTGGAGTATGGATGATGGTGCCTTGAAGAAACTAGCCAATATGCGCCACAGAACGAACTAGAGAATGTGGGGAACTCACTTGTACTTCCTGCATTGTAAGGATTCTATTTGCTGGTTGGAGTAGACTGTTTGGGCGATTGGCTGTTCCACAAGATCTGAAATCAGCCACAATGCGCTCTATAGTACGACGAGGAACTCCAATGTGATGGGTGATATCGTCAAGGGTCAATCTTGAAGACATGTGTAAGATAATCCAGCGTGCATCATCAGACAATGCCCGGCCATGTGGCATATGTTTAGTTGAGTGTGCGAAAAGTGTGATGTAAAGAAAGCATAAAGCGAGTGCGTAAAGAGTCGTGTGGCTTATTCATCAACTGTCCACCTGTCCACTCCTACTCCAGGACGACGACAGGGTGTTCTTCCCTTCCCAGAGCTGCTCACCATACCTTGCTCTACCCCTCCATTTCAACCCCCTAAACCCTCATGGGCTCGAAGCAACATGCTTCAAAATGCTGGCCTGCATCGACACGTACTACTGGCCAAAGGAAGGCTGCCCAAAAAAAAACTGGTGGAAATGAAAGTGACAGCTCAGGCACTCCCACTTGACTGAAGCGATCACAACCACAAGCTCAGGCTTCCAAGACATCCCTTCCTGCTATTGATGAGGATGGGGAGGAAGAGTCCTATGCCTATGTAAATGCAGAAGCCTGGGAACTCACTACAGCACAAATGCACAAACCACAAGACATGCAAAATTGTCACAAAGGCGCATGGCCTCGATGTCAACTCACCCACACAGCTATATGGCTGGCCACGAATCGCTTACAAGAGTACATATGTGCATATTCCTTTCGTGCCATCTCCTCTTCGTCCTCACATCATCATCGTCATTGCTGCCAGCATGCCACCCTTGCCCCCATCAACTGCTGCATGCCCTCACCCTCAATGCCCCCGCCTTCACCATGCACCGATGAGTCCCAACGCACAGCCGAAGAGCCCCATACCACACCGCTGTCTTCATTGCCATCAGACGGTGTTGCTACTGTACATTTTGGTATGCTTTTCTCCCCTTTTTTACTAGACTCTCACTTTGTTAGTCAGAGATCTGCACACTGCCTATGTGTCCATTTCCCAGCCTGCCACCATCTTCCCTCTCCCTTTCTACTTCCATGCCCCCTCACTCCTCTACCTCACATCTGCCATCCAAGTTCTCCAATCATCCATCCCACCTGCAATCGTGTTCGGCAGCGCCATCAGCGCCCAAGCAACCACCCACCAGCACTCTCCCTATCCCCCCTCCAGCCTCTCCTTTGCATCGTCTCCCCCTCCTCGCGTCATGACTCAACCACACCCCTCATCACCACACCTGGCCTCAGCCATCCTTCACAAATCACCACATGCCACTACCACAGCCACTGGAGACCACGACTCAATACCTTGCATTGTCCAGCTTCGGTCCCCTTCTCACGTCTAGATTTCCTTCATATGCCTGTCTTTTGTGCTTTTCCTGTCCCTTAGCCTTAGTTCCCACCTGTATCTGCTACCATGTTGAATAAAGTTGCCCTGTTGTTCCCTTATCATCTGTGTGAACCTGAGTGCAGTCGAATGAACAAACACATTCTCGTGTTCCCGTTAGGTGCTCCTCCTCTTTGGAGCTTCAGTCTTATGAAGTCATTCTGCATTCTTGGACACACTTCACCACCCCATGGGCTCAGGTGTGCACTTCCTGGGGGGGCTCCTTCCCAGCACATGACCGTGCTACTGTCACACAATATGAGGGAAATGACGTTGCACACCACAATGCTTGAGTCAAAAACACTATGGGGCTGCCTCAAGACAGCCCATGGGTACAACATGAGGGAAAAATAATAGATATAGACCGTGATTTTGAGTTGTAATTCATCTAATACACATGTGGAGGTGGCTTGAGTCCAGCTCCACCAATTCTCACTCAAATCTCATGAAAACAATGGGGCTGCCTAGCCCTCATTCAGGCAATTCAGGGACAATGAGTTTCATGTGAATTGAAGCTGTTTTGAGGGAGATATTTGCCCCGCACATTTGAGAGGGTTTTCTGCGCTGAATTGGGTGGAATTCAAACTCTGCCAAGTGCACTGAAAACAGCAATAACATGACATAGAGCCATTGGTGCCATTGGCATCACCATTGTACCCATTGCTGATGAGGGTTATCAGGCATCATGAGCAAGGGAGGGGACAAAAACAGGGGACAAAGTGAGCAACTTTTTGACAGAAATTGTTTTTGGCACATCACATGTAATTTCACATATGTGAAATATTTATTTGGATACACATACATGACACAACAACACAAATCATCGCTTATGCTCGCTTCACTTTCTCCACCAGATTACATATGTATCCACATGCAAACTCATGTGATGACTCCACAGATATGAGCGCAAGGTAGCCATCCACCTCTCCAATGCCACTATTGGCAAACAGGGTGTTGGATATACAATCTGTCATATGGATTAATCCACTTCACTGTACCCAAGGCTAGGTAGCTCAGTAGTTAGAGCACCTGGTATATATCCAGGAGGTCCTGGGTTCAATCCCCAGTCTGGCCATTTTCTTAATTGCACCAGGATATAGGGAATCATGTGAGCACATGTCAACCCCCTCCTCTGAGGTCCCCAGGTTGGGTCACATAGTGTTGAACCCACAAGTCGGACCCAAGAGGGTGGCAATGACTAAGCACCTCCTCTGAGGTCCCTCTATCTGTGGTTGCATTTCACAACACAGGGATAATGCTGGGACAATATCATCAGTTGGCAACCAACAACCATTTGTGATATCCTTGATATCACTGGCAAGGTGTTGGACTGCCAGTGTCTGACGTGCATACTCGGGAAGTGCCAAAAATCCAGGTATGGTATCACCTGCGAGTGTGGGTGCAGGTGCGGGTGCAAGTTTGGGTGCAAATTCAGGCATGGGCAGGGAGAGACCAAGAGAATGGACAGTTGAGTCAAAGACATCAACAACTCTGTTCATGACCACTGTAACACCCATGACAGCAGATGCCACAGTGTCACCCTTCTGTTTTTTAGCTGAAGACGTTTCGGACATCAGGATATTGTCAATGCGAGGTGATTTATGCTTGTTGGTTACAAAGTCAAATGAGGTATTTGTGAAGTCGAATGAGGTATTTGATGGTGAAGTTGATGCCCTCCTGCTGCTGCTGACTTGAGACAAATTGGGGGTCAGGTGAGCAGGAGTAGGTGGCTGGGATGGAGCATGCTCAGCACAAGGTGTTGGCTGCAAAGCCCAGTGTGCATGTTTGCCTTTAGTTTTTGTTCCTACAAGGGATTCCATGGCCTCGCAATGTGGCCAGCCCTTGTGGTGGAACTTCTTGACCGCTGGTTTGTCCTACTAAAGTAAGATATTGTTGACAAATCAGCAGTTACAGACACACCATGACCAGGTCATCATACACTGCCTGATTTTGGTTTTCTGCTGATATGTCCACTCCTGTCACATCATCCCAAACCATGCCAGACTTATTTTTGATTGCTGAAATGGTGTCCCAGTCAGTCTTCATCTAGTTGAATGGTGTCAGTGTTGAGGTGTAGTGAAAAGAGGAAACATGTACCCTTTGCCACTTCATCTTGCATGAGCTCAGAGTTTTGAAGCCACCCTTCTTACAAAGGGACCTAATTTGACTGGCCGCCTCATTGAAGACTTGATCCTTGAACATAGCATTGGACATCATTTGGTCCTTGTGCTCCAAGATGTCATGGTAACGAGCCGTGTCAGTCCTCAAGCGCAAAGACAAATCAATAGTAGAGATGTGTTTGAAAGATGGGCTGGTTCCCATGTATAAAAAGTAAGGATCCCTGCAGCGGTCGAAGTGTTTTATGCTAAACAGGTTATGGCCAATAGACCCTTCCTAGTATGACTCAGTCTGTTGAGAAGCTAGCATAAGTTTATAATGGGATAGACTAGGGCTGGTTCCACTAGCTATATGCGTTCAAGTCTGTCAGAGACCTTGAACAATGCAGAGAGAGTAGAGGAAGGTAGGTCTTAAAGGAGGAGAGCTCTTCTCAGTGGAGTGAAGAGAGACTCTTAGGGAAGGAAGGGATAGGTAGAGTAGATGGTAGTTGGTGTGTGTGAAGAGTTGGTGAGATGGAGATGTGGATGTGGTTTGAGGATTAGGAGTGAAGTGGGTTGCAGGCAAATATGTTGGACAGGAGTAGGTTGGATTCTACAAGAGACCAAGCTTAGGGCTTTGGTCACAAAGTACTGAGCTTATATATACAGGAGAAGCGCAGCAATAGCTGCATTTTGATTGTGCTACTAGTATAGTAGGAGTCATAATAAGTAGGAGTCACAGAAATGAGGCCACAAATAAGTCATAACCAAGTAACTGCGCTGCACAGTCGAAACTAAGCAGTGAATATAAATGGGAAGAGAACCAAACAAAAGGAAAGTAACAGCAATCCAGTGTTACCTGGACATGTATGGATCACATGATAACAAAGAAGGGATCACAAGACATAAGAGATCATGAGATGGTAAGTAAAGGGACGTACAAAAGCAAGCAGTCCATAG
This sequence comes from Russula earlei, assembly GCA_025769875.1. Classification (NCBI taxonomy): domain Eukaryota; kingdom Fungi; phylum Basidiomycota; class Agaricomycetes; order Russulales; family Russulaceae; genus Russula; species Russula earlei. The sequence goes on along the minus strand of JAGFNK010000804.1, from coordinate 9,095 downwards.
CAAAAAGGTAAGAAGTAAACGTAAAAGGAAAATGGTGTAACAAAGAGGAAGTTTAAGATCTCGGCTTCCTCCTCAGTCATCCATCTTGCCTTGATATCTGCTTGGGTTTCCTCTGCAGAGGAATCAGAGCTTCTTGATGAGTGGGTCTGTATGGGAGGTGATGATCAGGATCAGGAAAATAAAGTGGGGCAATGCCAAAGTGAAGGTGAAAAAGGTACTGACAAAGGGCTTACACATCACATTATGTGCAATCACACACAAATATGCAAATATGCAAATATGCAAACCACAAGTGAATAAAAACTCATATTAAAAAAAAAACCTATTAGTTTATCATATATGCCATGTCACTTATATCACACTGGTCACACCAGTCACTCTTGGAAAATCCTGAAATTCAAGTTCAAGTTCAAAGTTCAAGAATTCTTGGTTGGTATCATGGGCCTTAGGCTCCCATATTTTAGCTGCACCTAGACATTTTATACAAGGTTCACTGTCCAAGTTTCAAGGCAATATATCGAGAAATGCTTGAGATATGGCAGTTCAAAATTTTGCACTCAGATTGCACCCAAAATTTGTCAAGACACGTACTGCTGATCACTGAGGACTCAGGAGCAGGTGGGCAAGGGTTGGAACAGATGGTATGCAGCGTAAGCAGCATTGAACAAGAGGATGAGCCAAATAACTAAGAGGTACCAGATGGGGACTGGTACATGTTGCAAGAGGCAGAGGCAAAGACTGGAGGCCAGTGCAGTGAGGGGGCTTTAGACAAGGTGGTCGTTGAAGAGTACCTTGGAGGCGAGGGGAATCTTTAAACTGAGCGGTTGCAGGGGAGTACCCAGGAAGATGAGAGTATCACAAATGGACAGTCTGACAACTGCCATGCTTCATTGGGGCTTATATACAGTGTACAGGGTCAATTAAAAAGAACTGGGACTGTTCTAGACCCTTTGGTACCATCCAATAGGACTACAGAGGCATAAACTTGCTTGTGTCAAGTTTCAGGCTTACTGAGTGCATTACTGATCATTGTGGAGCAATGACATCATTATGATGTCACTGTGGAGCACTTAGTGAGCTTATGAGGTCACTGTGGAGTCGCTCAGTCAGCCATGATGTCATTGGAGCCTTGATGATGTCAGATGAGTTATGCAACAGTTTCTAAGAGTTTGTGCCACTGTTTCAGGTTCTTGGTGGCTGGGTGACCATGTGGCTGCCACACAATGATTACCCGATTAGGAAACTGGTGCCTGGTCATATTATAGTGCCTTTGAAATAGCGATATCTTGTACTGCAGGAGGGGTAGCCCAGAAAATGGAAGGGAGTTGGCAATGCAAAGTGAGAGAGGTCTCTCTTGAGTGAAATAGGACAATCTACGGCCAGGACCTGGCCTTGGTTCATAACAAAATTCAAAACTTCAAGAACTAAGGCCCCTTTTACCAACTGAGAATTCTTGAATCTTGAACTTGAACTTGGATTTCGGGATTTTCCGGGAGTGACAGGAATGACAGGTGTGATGTAAGTGACATAATAAACTAATATGAGTCCATTTCAAATATGAGTTATTTTCTGGTGTGATTTGCCAGGTTTACATGTGATATGTAAAATATTGTTTCTAACCCTTCCTTCCACTCCTTCCAAGTGGGGTATTGCAAGCATGTCATAAGGCAGAATATGTGTCACCAATGTGTGGGTGCACATCTTTGTGCAAATTTTGTATGTGCAGCTCTGGTGAAAATGGGGCTGCAAGCACCCAGATGTTGAGCTCGAGTTGGACTGCTCGACTCCGAGTTTGACGCTGACACATCATGTGTAACCCCAAATATGTGAATATGCAAATGACAACAAAAAAAATTGCATATTAATTTATTATGTACATCATATCACTTACATCACTCCTGTCACTCCTGTCACTCCCAGAAAATCCCAAAATCCAAGTTCAAGTTCAAGATTCAAGAATTCTCGGTTGGTAAAAGGGGCCTAAGAATCAGACCCCAAATTTTGGGCTGCACCTAGACACAGTACATGAGATCCCACCATTGAAGTTTCAAGTCAATCAATTGAGAAACAGTTGAGATATGGCAGTTCACAAATTTGCACTCATGTCAGCACCTGAAAATTGACATTTCAAGAACTGCATATTAGGCTCCCATACTTTAGCTGCACCTATATACACTATATAAGGTTCTACTCTCAAAGTTTCAAGGCAATCTATTCAGAAACTGTTGAGATAAAGCAGTTTCAATTTTCAATTTCGCACTTGAAATGACATCCAAAAATGGCAAGTGCAAGGTCATGTGAAAATGACAGTAATGAATCAAGTATCATTCTGGGCTTCAAGTTTGAGGCCACAATGCATGTTTTCATCTGGGCAGGCACAACTTCAACAGTTCTTGATCTATAAAGTACCATATCCAATAGCATCAGGAAAACTACATCCTACTAGAAACACCTAGAATGAACTAGAGTGTACTAGAAATGACCTAATATAGTATTCTAGTCACTTCTAGTCACTGATGTACTGTGTGGTGCCAGAAAAGGCAGTTCCTAACCTTCAACTTTAGCGCTTTGTTGTGTGGATCCAACCGCTGTACCTCTCCCCCACTATGACACCACATGACTTTTGAAAACTGGCCCAAAGTAAGCCGATGTTATCAGTAGATAAGATAAACAAGTGATGTAGAATGTACAAAAGAAGAAGAAAGGAAATGTCACAATCAAATTTCAAAGGTCATGTGCTTTGAGTGGGTCTTGTGCAGTAGAATATTGTGTTGATTGTTGACTTCTCCCACATTGATGGTGTGGCTCCCCTCCTCATCCTCTTCTCCTTGCATAGACATGCCTGAGCCAAGTGAAGGAATGATGCTCCTTCCTGCTGCAGTAAGTTGAGCATCCTTTGGTCTCGGAATTGGACCTGGTACTGCAGCCCTTTAGCAAATTTGGTGATTGTCTCAATCTCGCCTTCCATCACCTCCTTGAAAGTTAATCCATCACACTCATTTGTTTCAATGAACTTTCCCTCATCATCATCATCATCACCAACATCATCCATTCCAACTACATCATCTTCATCGCTCCCATCGTCCTCATTATTTGATGCTTCGGCCTGGTCATCATTGGACAGCTGTTTTAATGTCTTGTGTTTCCAGAATGGCATGCTTCATGCTTGTTTTGCTTCAAGGAAAAATATTGGTGGGACACGTTGGACATTCTGGATAGGGTGTTTACAGATGAGAAAGCAGCTGACGACAAATGCCAGGCAGGTACAAGTCCATTTCTCAGTATTTGGTCTGTATGCATCATTGATGGGAAGGGTGATTTGTCATTTCTCCAGTGCTCGCCATTCTTTCTTGAGATCACGCCACCATGAAGACAGTTCATGGTAGCGGCCTGTGTCCACCAGCAAGCGGTCAAGTTTCTGATAGTAGTAGGATACCAACTTTGTGAGAATGATCCAAACAAGAAGGTTGCAGCATTGCAAATGGAACTGGTGAAGGAAGTCATGCTTGATTCATTGCCAACTAGGTACATGCTCAGTTCATCTTTGTCTTTCAGGAATGGTGACTCACTGGCTCTCTAGTATCATTGTTGTCTTCAAGATGGGGATAAGGTCATGCGCAGAACAGGCCCACAGTTCCCAATGTCCTTTCCAATACCAGTTCTCCCACAGGTAAGCCCACACTTCTGCCAGTTCATGTGTCACACAGAAATCATATATTTTTCAAACAGCCCATCATTGAATTGCTCCTTGATCAGGTGCTGCATATCCAGGGATGCCTGGATGCACACAATAGTGCTTCTCCATCATTGTGATGATTGTTTCACAACATTCGGCAAGCAGAAGGTACATCGGCCTGTCTTGCCCTCCTCTTTGCTCATTGATGTTTCTTTATTGATCGCTTTTTCTTCAGACCCTGGGTTTGTTGTCATCAGCAGAGCTGGTTCAAGGTGAAGCTTGAACCCAGTGCCCTGAATAATCATGTCACCAGCTGATGTGTTCCATCCAGGGCCTGCATTCTCTTTGTTGGTTGATGTACTACTGATGGGAGTATGTGCCTGCATCCACTGCATAGCTGGCACCTTGATCATGATGCAGTTGACAGTGTCCCTCAGTGGAACTGGTGGTGCAAGCTGTGTGGTGGGTGGCTGAACAACAATGTCTATTGGTAGACCTCCTTTGTAACCATCTAGATCAACCTTGGTTCCTGGGGGAAGAATCCATCATCGATGAAGTCAAACTCCTGGCATGCTCGTTTGATGTTATATGGCATTGTTGCTAACTTGGCTTTGGTCAGTCACATTCATACAGCTCTCCGCAAATGCCACCAGCAGAGACTGATTTTTGCATCCCAGACTTCCTTTAAGCATCCAATCTCAGCCATGTCCTTGTCAACATGCGTAAAAATGGGGTTGATGCCATATCAATCTCGAGTGCACTTTGCCCATGCAGCCAGTGCATTTGTCCGCTTTCCTTGGTCAATGGCGGCTGCAGTAGATATAAGGCAGTATGACAATGGGAAGCCTGCATTATTGTGTTCAGCCATCAAATTATAGAGTTCAAGGTGTGTGGTGTTTGTATTGTCTGCTGGTAATACATCAGACTTTTGTTTTGTTAACATGTTTTTGACTTACAGGTTGCATCCATTCCAATTTCAACAATATGGTCTTTCAGAGGTGTCACAATCTTTTTTATGCCCCATGTGATGATCTCCATGTTCTCAGGAATGCCACTAACATCAAAGAGATCTGCTTCCTCAGGATACTCCGCAAGAAGTTTTCTTGCTGAGGGTAATTGCAACTTGTCACATTGCCAAATACTTGGCTGAGCTCCCTCCAAGCCTTGCATATTTGCTTACTTGTGACTTGTGGATAACTGGCTTGAACCCTAGATGCCATTGCAGATGGCGTCAACCACTTTACCTGCTCTTCAATCATCTTCAATGCCTCAGATGGCATGGAGACATCAAGGTAAAGGACGTGTTTCATGTGATGCTGAAGGATTATCATGACGTGAAGAGGTCCGGCCTTCTTTTGTATGCAGGTGATAACAAGGTGGCTTTGACATGGGTATCTCTTCATCCTGATGTGATCAAGATGCTTGACACCTGGTTTGCATGATGGCTTTGCCTTCTTCTTATGGGCTTCATCTTGGCTACACCAGAAGCGAGTTCAGTGGCCACTTTTCATAACCTTGTTATCCTTGACACTGGATGTACTACAGTTAGACTCTCTCATTTGTATATTTCTCATGGACTCACATAAAACGGTATCCTGTTAGTTGCCACACCTCTTGAGCAACCATCATGACATGTTGTTTAGGAGATATAAGAGGGTCTTCTTTGACCGGGTATGTCCCATGAAAGTCAACATAGTTGCTGGCACTACATCTTGCCCTCAGCAAGTCAAAGAGGTCTTCTGCCTCACAAAAGTTTTCTCCAACCTGCAGTTAATGAAATTTTGGGCTTTGTATCCATGGATTCTTATTTGTTCCTCACCGTCACATCCCCCTCATCATCAGATTCAGAGCCTGAGCCATCTACACCTTCTGATGTTCTCCTGCCATCCTCTCTTACACGGTGGGCAGGCCTTTCACCTGGTTCTGGGGCATGCTCCCATGTGCATTTCTGTCCCATAAGGGCCTGTTTACTCTTTTTCTGAGTGCACAAAACCTTCTGGTTCTCCCGATCATGTTCTTGACAATCCGGGCAGTGTTTTTGGGATGATTGGCTTGATTCAGTCTTTTTGCACCATGGTTTAGCACATTTTCTTGTTGTAGAGATGTTTTCCATGATGTGAAGGATTAGTCTTTGAAAGTCCTGTCTGGTCCAGTTTTTTGCCCACCTTGGAGTGCAACCGCGACCTGGACTGGTTCATGTATTTCAAATATCACATGCAACTGCAGACCAGACTGGTATAGACTGGTGTTGCAGTTGTGGTTGCCCAATGATTGGTGGACTAGCTATAACCAGTCCACACATTTATAATAAAACATTATATTATATGGGCACAAGGGTGTGCTACATACTACAGATACGAACATGTAGTCTATGTGCTCCACGGTGTGGCTCACAGGTAGGGTGGTGGTCCTGTGGTTGGAGGCAGGCGGTGTGCTGTCCGGTGTCCACACACAGGGGTGATCAAAGCTGACTGCAACATTAGATGTTGTTGAAATATCATAAAAGTAAATGGGGCCATCCAGCCATCGGGTATCCCATTATCACTGTGGGACCTTGGAGCTGGTGGTCCTGGTCACTGGTCGGGGTTGGCAGTCCTGTACTCCCATATCACCCCCCGTACACCACACGAGCAGTGGCTCGTGGCAGTGGTTGGGTGTGCTGTTGTCATCAGTGCCATTCCACCCACAATCCACCCCACAAGCAGTTGCTCATGATACTGGGGCAGCTGGTGGGTTGTCATGCCATCCTGGCACTACCCGACACTGTAGTAGGGTCATAAGATGCTATCCAGAGGTAGGTGCTGGGTGGTCCATCGTGGTTGTGAGGTGCTGGGCTCTGTGTGGCACCTGCTTCAATGGGCTGGGTGGTTAGCATGACATGGGATGGATTTTGGGGTGCGTAGGTACATACCGTGCAGGAATCTGCCTTACAACATGTATATGCCACCTACAACACCCCCTGCAATCGCACCAGCATTCAAGTTGCTCCTGGAGGATGACATAGATGCAGATGATGGGGACATCTGAGGCATAGTCATGGACTGGCTGCCCAGGGTCGAGGTCAGGACAACAGCAATGCTGTCACCGACTGGGGGCGGTGTCGCTGACAAATCGGTTCACGCGCGAGACGAGCGCAGCGAGTCGAGCGAGACACTAAGTCCTCGCGAGTTTCGGGGATCTCGGAGACGATATTGCCAAGGCAAATATGTTCCGCGGAGGGGGGAAACTACGAATAAGTCTTCGCGTTGAGAAGGCTTATGAGTAGTAGAGGTTTCAGACGAGATGCTTGATGTCTTGCAAGCCTACAAGTCCTGAAGCAAGAAAACCAGTGATATTTCACAGGAGAACAAGCTTAGGGCTTGTCCTTGTCAATCAGCAGTCTTATATACATGTTAAGTACTATATCAAATAGTATTCATGAGGTAGAGGCGAGGCGATCGAACTGGAACACGCGGGAAGCGTCTGGCATATGCGAGGCCATGAAAAGAGTCATAAGACACGAGAGAAACTTGAGGCACGTCCGGGTAGGCTTGTCCGGTTGCCGGTCCGGTCCGATGTACCGGTTCTTGTGACAAATGCTACCCATAACCTCTGGCACGTCTGGGAAAATGACGGCGTTACATATAAGATGGGGCATGTTTGCAAACTACACACCACCAACAAGCTGGGCCACTGTAACATTTCAGTCATCGCTAGGCTGGAGGGAGTGGGCAACAAAACTTGGTTAGAGTAAAGGAAAGCGCAAAGAGAGGAGCTCACATCAATGTATGCCCAACTTGGTACTCATGTCCCCTCCAGAAAGGTCTACATGTGCTCAATGGGAAGAGGCAGGAAAGTGAAGTGTGAGACAGTACCTTGAAGGGTTCATGAGCTTTGCGCTCTGAACATAATTTGTTAACCTGCTTATGCCGCATTTCATCCTCAAACTCGTGCTCACGAACCCTGCTATAATCTTCAAATGCAAGCAAGATGTCTAGGCCAGGAAGCTGCCTTAGTTCCTCATCACTTTGGCACTCTTCTGATTCTAGCACAAGAGCATGCACGCTGTGTAAATGTAGCGGTGCTATTGGCAGAGAGGGAAGTTGTTGCACAAGTGCAGTGAAAACACTAACACTTGAATTAGAAGGTCCAGTTAGGGGAAGGATATTATGCATGGTTGATAGCGTCGTCGAACATGTCATGAACCATTCTCCAGAGAGGGCCCTTGAAGGACCCTTCCTTATGAGAGGAAACCCAGTCCCTATGGTGTCACCCTGTTCACATGGACAAAAGGGGTGAGTAGAGGTGTCCACAATATCACGCCCACATTGTCGCGCAAGCGATTCTCGGCACAATCGACATACAGCAAGCCCCACTTAATGGCAACCCTTTTAGCAATAAAAGACAGTATTATAGCCTCCCTAAGGACCCTTTAGGACGACTCTAAGTGCCCTACAAAAGGCACTAACACAATACTAAAGACCCTACAACACATTATTAGACTAACTCTAATAACTATAGAACGAACTATAAAGCAATACTAAGGACCTTAATAGAAGTATTAGGGTCAACTCTAAGGACCCTAATAGAACTATATAAGGGGCCTTATAGACAACTCTATTCCTTGAACCAAACTACAAGTCCCCAACTGACCAGCCCTAAATTAACTAACAGCAAATGAATCAGGTGCTTTGCACGTGCACTAGAGCAGTGAACACGTGGACAGTAGAGGCTCTTACTCATCATTTGGAGCCCTCTTACTCAGCAGCTTACTGAGCATGACTGAGCATGCTCAGTAAGCGTACTCCAACTTCTTACTCATCCATCTATTGTGCTTGATAACAAGGTTATGACTTGTTCCCTATTTAGCAGTCCTCTTGTAGTATATAAGCACTCAATAAAGTAACGGACAGTCTTCAGACTGTCCATTTGTTTACAGCACTCTCCATCTCTGGGATACTCCTTTAAGGACCGTCCCCTTGTGACCACCCTGGCTTCTTCCCTGCGTACCTGCTTGACTTTACCAGTAACCATACCTCTTTGGTACTTGTTACTGCTCTGGACTCTATTACTTGCCCACACCATCTTGGACGTCTATCAACTCATCTTTGAATTAACCCCTCACTCTTGAACTGGATTGTTCAACAGTGAGTCTTGACAGAACATGTTTGGGTTAAGAAAACTGGAGGCAGGTAGAGTTTTAGTGAGAAGGAGAGGGGAGGAGAGCATGAGAGCATGCCTTAGTTCTCCATCACTTTGGCACTCTTCCGATTCTAGCACACACTGCATAAATGTAGCAGCACTATTGGCGGCAAGGGAAGTTGTTGTGTGAGTGCAGTGAAAACACTAACACTTGAATTAGAAGGTCCATTTAGGGGAAGGATATTATGCATGGTTGATAGTGTTGTCAAACACGTTTGGGTTAAGAAAACTGGAGGCA
>JAGFNK010000803.1:0-21417 GCA_025769875.1 Russula earlei | reverse complement strand
TCCCATGCTAGGCTGAAGGTGACCGTAACATCTGGGCGTGGACTCTCGTAGGGAAGGATGATGCCAACTTTCCCACCCTTGTCTCCGATTGCGGCGGGGACTTGTTGAGTCGTCCTTCCCTCTGAGATGGTGTCAATAGCGATGTCGAGCACATTACCCGTCGCCGCGCGAATTTTCTCCACGACATTCTCGTCGCGGTAGTCAAATACTACGTCCGCACCGAGGTCCTTGACAAGGTCGAAATTCTTCGGGGAGGCTGTAGTCAGGACGCGGAGTCCGTTCAACTTTGCGAACTGAATGGCGTATTGGCCAACCGAGGAGGCACCACCCCAGATGAGAATGTCGCGCGGAGGACCGGACTTCGGATCGAAGGGAGAGGGTAGCCCGAGAGACTGATGCAGCGTCTGCAAGCCTGTCAACGCGGCAATGCCGAGCTGTGCGGCCTCTTCAAACGACCAACTGTCCGGGATGGGAACAACGCCACGTTCTGCGTCCGCCACGAGATATTCTGAGAAGGTGCCATTGGGTTGAAAAACTGGGGTTTGGTTCAGCACGGGCTTCTCTTGACACGCGAAAGGGAAAAAAAAAACTGACGGCCCTTGATGAGACCTGCGACGCGCTCGCCAACAGTTCTCACGCCTTCGGGGACGTCAGGCCCGAGTTCCTCTACGACGCCGGCGAAATCGTTGCCTAAAATTCCGCCATAGTTTCCGGCCTTGGAGGCCATCCCAATAGACTTTACTGGACACGCGATGCGGTGAGTTCTATCCCAAGGAAGAGGAGCGCAAACTTACAATCTACAGGATTCTGCACCGCCGCAACGACTCTGACGAGAATCTGACCAGGGCCAAGCTTCGGAACGTCGGCGAGGCCAAAAGTGACACCGTTTTCGGTCAAAATGGCAGCTCTTTGCTTGATCGGAGCCATTTTTGTGCGAGTAGGCGATGCTGACGGGGGTCTGGCGAATTTATCTCCTAGAGGTCGCTGAAGGTGACATCAGATAACGCCGTGCCTCGGTGAGTTTCTCCATATCTGCTAACCTCGATGGAACGCTTCAAATCAATATGGGTTAGGTTTTTTAGACGAAGGGTACTGTGAGATGAGGTGTGTACCCATCATCGCACACATTATATTATACTCCCAATGTGCAGTCACGTGTAGATCTTTTAATGACTTGGCAACTGAGACATCGCCGCTTCTAATGCAATCTGGGGCCGTAGGGATTCACATGTCACTTCTCCGGCAGTTCACATGCGCCATGAGCCATGACTATATGACTTGCGACCCACTTGCGCCGATTTGTCGATCCTGATGATCATTATCTAAAATCAATGGAGGATCAATCATATACCCGCACTCGCCATTTTCGATCGCTGCTAGGTCATATTAACCTATTTGACAGCAGACTTTGTACTGATGGCGTAGCGTGTCCGGGGACGCGCGTGTGAGTTCTTGATAGTGGCGGAACCCGAGAAGAGGGGAGGGGAAGGATGCCAAAGAGTAGGGGTAACGCCGACATAGAAGTATTTCACGCAGCTTTTGTTGAGGACTTGCATCCGGAGAACTGTCATTTCAGAGAGTAACTAGGGACCTCACATACGAAGACCGAGACCCAGCGAGCTATCCAACGAACAACGAAGCCGCGAGATACGAGACGAAGCGATGTGAGTATGATGTCATGGAGGGAGACCATTGTGCCAGAAACCGGAACGCGTACGAAATTTTGGAAACCTTTCGCACACTCAATGATCCGAAGCGGCACGTTGAGCGTCAATCTGAATGGAGACTACAATGCAATTGGCTTACTCAGAAGAGAGAAGGATAAGGACGCCATTTCCAATCAAATTACTCACCACAACGACGAAACAGTTCAATCACATTATTGTCGTCGTCAAGTCAGATCTGAGGTGTATCCGCAATGCGATACGTTATCTTCTGTCCGCTGACCTAGCGTATTACATCAATCCTGTTGTAACCGGTCGATATGTACCATGTGTCCGACTTACTTTCCCTTCCACCATGTACTGCAGGCCGTCCTTCACACCAGCAATACCATTGGGTTGTATCAGAACCGGGTTAGGCTTGATATTTCCCGTAGACAATATTTTGCTGAGCAGGTCGATGTACCACTTGCCGTTCGATCCCTATAACCGATGAGCGACTCGGACAGAAGAAACGCGGTAATCGTACGCGATCAAGCAAGGTGTATGCACCGCTAAAGACGACTTTAACATCTTGACGTGGGCTCTCATAGGGAAGGATGATGGCAACTTTTCCGCCTTTGTCTCCGATTGCGGCGGGGACTTGTTGAGTCGTCCCTCCCTCTGAGATAGTGTCAATGGCAATGTCGAGCGCATTACCCGTTGCTGAGCGGACATTCTCTGCGACATTCTCGTCGCGGTAGTCAAATACCTCGTCCGCACCGAGGCCCTTGACAAGGTCGAAATTCTTTGGGGAGGCTGTAGTCAGGACGCGGAATCCGTTCAACTTTGCGAACTGAATAGCGTATTGGCCGACAGACGAGGCACCGCCCCAGATGAGAATGTCACGCTGAGGACCAGAACTGGCATCGAAGGGTGAGGGCAACTGGAGAGACTGATGCAGGCACTGCAAGGCGGTCAATGGGGCCACACCAAGCTGGGCGGCATCTTCGTATGGCCAACTTTCTGGGATGGGCACTATGACACGTTCTGCGTCCGCCACGAGGTATTCTGAGAAGGAGCCATTGGGTCCAAGGACTACAGTCTGGTATCAGTGCGGGTCACTGTTGACATGTGCGAAAGGAAAACCCGACCGCCCCTGATGAACCCTGCGACGCGCTGACCGACATTCACGCCCTTGGGAACGTCTATACCAAGCTCCTCAACGACGCCTGCGAAATCGTTGCCTACGATTCCGCCATAGTTGCCCGCTTTGAGTGCGCGTCCGAGAGTCTTCCCTAGATACACGACGTGGTGAGTGGAGAGTCTGCCGCGTGGAGAGCGCAAACGCACAGTCTGTAGGATTCTGCGCCGCCGCAACGACTTTAACGAGGATCTGACCGGGACCGGGCTTCGGAACGTCAGCGAGGCCAAATGTGACACCGTTTTCGGTTACGGTGGCGGCTCTTTGCTTGACGGGTGGCATCGTTACGCAACTTGAGGAGGGAGGACGATGGGAAGTTGGGGATGGGAGTTGAGGATTAGCGATTATAAATGAATGTACTGCACTATCAGAGGATGACGTCACGGCTACTACACCCCTTCCTCTACTGCCGCTGCCGCGGACGAAGATCACACCCTGCGACTCGCACATATGCCCCGTCCGGTGCCCAGCTTCCCATTTCGCAGATCTGCAGCTCGTCTACGGTCCATGCGCCAAGGTGCGAGACGTTCCTAGCGGCCGGAGGGAACGCCGCGAAGGAAAACGGTATGCGCCCTGCGCCTCGGGGTTGACCGGGCAGCGCGCGGCGGTATGTCGTGTTGAGGAACGTACAATGTAGCTGCAGATGCCATGCGAAAAAAATAAAATAAAAAGGTCGGTCGCGAGCGAAATGAAGGGAGGGATGATCAGTGATGTCTGGGGTGAGCGCACCTTGAGCGGACGGCGTGCGTCGGCATCGACAAGAAAGCCAGCATCCTTAAACGCATCATGAACGAGATCTATAATCCTATCAGACGTTCCGGGGAGAGTGGGGGATGTGTGACAGGGAACCGAAAGCACGCACCGCAGACCGCGCGCAGGCGACGACCGTCCGGAGAGCGCAGATCTGGCTCTACATAGAGCACGTGGGCGCGTGCGGGGTCCGACTGCATGATCGCCAGCCTGCCGAGGGGCACACGCAGCGCGTGGTTCCCGAGCATGGTACGGATGCGCGGGGCGAGGCTGGAGAGAAGCACCGTTGCGTTGGCGAGATCGCGCCCCCGCGGTCCCTGCTGCCCCTGCTTCTGAGGCAGCGAGAGGACCATGACACCGAGAGTGAGGTGCAAGCGACGTGGGTTGACTACAATGGACGGATCGAGTCCCCTCGATCGGTGGTCGATGGGCAAGCCAGGAGGATGTTAGAGCTGACACGGCACTGCGGAGCTCGGGATGATGACCGATAGGGAGAGCGAGGAAATGGGTAGGTCGTGGTGAAGGGTGGGAGTTGCCAGATGGAGGGCCAACTTGCTGATGTCGGTTGCCATTGCCTCGAAATCTTCCGGGCCTCCTTGGGGATGGTGGTGATATCATCAGGCAAGGTGTGCGGCGTTTGTGGCGGTGGAAGCGTGTGGTAAACATGCCAAGTGCAGGCCGATAAGCTATAAGGTCACTCAACCATCGTCAAGTCTAATCCTAATCGACGCTCTTCGCAATCGTAGAATCATTCGTTCTTTCGGTTCTTCTCCTTCCCGGGCTTTCAAGTTTGCCAAATACTTGCCTCGCCACAAGTGAGCCAACGGATGGCCTCCACTGGTTCAGTTGCATATATACTAGCGAAGTTTATGGAAATTACATCGGCACTAGGAGCCAGAAAAAGCGAAGACGGCGAGCTACGGGTATGACGGATGATGCTGTAGTGACTAGATATACGTGTGAAAGACAATGTACCCGCCTAAAACGTCTCCTCCTCGTCGCCTGTCGCAGCTGCGTTATCTGGCACCTCGAAGCCCTCCTGGCGTATCGTACGTCACAAGGCATTCTAATGACGACAAAAAGGATGGATGGATCAATGACATACCTCGGTGGAATAAAGGATTTTCTGAATCTCTGCGAGTGTGAAATCCTCCCGGTTATCTTTTGCAAGATCTTCCATCTGTTGCTGCACCAAGATTTCGATATCGCGTAGCTATGGAACGTACACATCATGGCCGCTAAAACAGTGAAAGAGACAGACCTTGGCGAAGTAAAAGTCACGTTCCTTCTCGAGGCCCTCGAGGTGTGCGGACATCTCCTTCAGCTGGGCCTGGAGTCCGAGAACCTGCTCATGGTTCACGGCTGATGCGCTCCCTGCACGATGACCGCCGACAGGCGTCTTGCCCCCGGACCGGGCACCAGCCGCACTCGTAGTTGTGTTCGCTACGCGGGATGCAATGGGGGCAAGTGTTGCGGGGGTCTCAGTCAGCTGGCCACGCCGTCGCGCGACGGGATCGTATTGATGTCCCGGGTAATTAGTGTCCCAGAAACGCTTCATCCATTGCAGGAACTCGAGGTTATCCCTTCGTTGTCAGGACAAGTGAGCGTGAGGGGAACTGAAGAGCACGCCCCGAGGAAACCCGAGAGGGAAGAAAAGAAAGGACGCACTGCATTTTGCATTTTACCAGCTTTTCTACGGGGATGGGCTGCAGACCAACGGTGTCAGGGGAGAAGGGTTGCATTTATTTCGAAGGTACAGAGGGACGCAAACGTGCCTTTTCTATACGCTTCGCTTTAAACACGTTCTGCATCACTTTGAAATTCGCGATAAATTCATACTCGTGTTTTGCGTTCATTTTTACGCGCGTCATTGGCACGTCCACTGAGAGCAGACATACATGTCAGCGGGAAATCCAGAGCAAGCGGGAGGGCTGTTTGGATGGGCGTACGATAGACAGAATCGAGGATTTGGCAGTAAGCCCCGCCGGTTCCGCACTGTTCGATCCTCGTATAGTTGATCTGGAGGAGCTCGTTGAGCCATGCAAGAAGTTCTGAACGTGACTCGGCCATGATTGTCGTGTAATTGGTGAAGAAGGAGAGATTGTGATGTGCGAGCTGAGATAAAACAGATCGGCTAAATCCGATGGACTTTTGCGGCCACGTGAAATCTAACACTTTGTATTACTCGCTCGATCCCCATTTCTTCTCTGAAGGCTGTCTGTTCCCATCTCAATGACATCATAGATCCACCATTCACCGCGCAGGCTTACGGTGGGTGAGGCTGCCGAGCGGAGTTTCAGTAAAGAAAATCGTTATCCCACTCCCACCATTTTTTAGACCGTGATGAAAGGGGCGGGCATATAACTCCGTCCTGTCGGAGCTCGAACCTCTCGCTTCATTTCTACAACACCCAATGACAAGCACGAATTTGCCAATGCCAAAAATACGTACTACCATCGGCCTTTGGATAAGCTTGCTGTTCAGTGTCTCCACTTTCCCAGACAATTGTGCCTTTGTAAACCATGACGACCGATTAACATCTACTGAACAGACACCACGCCGCCACGATCTCAGAGACGATGTCAAGATGGACATGCCTGTGTTATTACACAAGTGGCAGAAGAGCACTGTGATGTGGTTCCCAGGAGCAAAGGTGACGAGGTAAGATTTCCGGTCACTATTTGATGACTTTGTTTTCCAATACGTTGCAGAAGTGATTCAACTCGACACTGCCTTGGGATTGATGGCATAACAAATGTTGCCTTGCCTTCGCAGCTTGGTATAGGGGAGCTTCCCTTCATAAAGGTGTGAAACTTGGGTAAATCATATTTAGGCACCGTTTTCACCAATCTTAGACACCAAAAGCTATGGGCTGTATTCCGAACACAGGCTTCTTCAAGCATTGAAGGGTGATGACATCACACTTCATTGGTTGAAGAAGCTGAAAATTACGACCCGACATCGTTGGCAGCCTTCAAACCCTCCATACTGGAGGTAGATTCTGGTGTCTCCCTCGTTCTACGTGCGAATGTCGATACACTCTTCCAAGGCGAAGGCTCGCTACTCTCTACCGTCTTCCTCGACTATGTCTGTGATGCTGCCGAGAACAAATCCTGACACAGCAAGCGTGTGATGACGTTTTCGAAGTAATAAATGCATACCGCGAATAACATCACGTACGGTATTCCCCCACTTCCCTGTGCCCCACCAGAGGACACTTCTGGACCAGACGGCCACACCGACTCAGATTTTAACCCCCGAGTCACGGAAATGCTACATTTTAACAAGGAGAATGATCCGACGAGTGTATATTCATGGAATCACGATAGAAGAGGCTGCCGAGCCCAGGCAGAAAGAAATAGAGCAGGAGAAACGGGCAGCTCAGGAAGCGAGCCGAAGCAAAGTGATGGAGTAAGGACACATCTGAAATGTATTTGTCATTATTGCCTATCAGCTTTGCACACTGTATCTGCTGTGTATATGCTTACTCCTTCTGCGGGCCCGGGATCGTTGTCACTGTCAACTGCACCGGGAGTGCTAGTCAGGCTGATGGCCTTCTGCGAGGATGCATCACCCGACATCGTCGGCTGGGTTCTCAAGTAGGTGGACGTGCAAACAGGAGGGACGAATAGACATCTAGGTGTATGAAGTCAGTGGGTCAGTCCGATAGTTGGGTTTCCCTGACTCATTGATTGTGGTTCCTAGAAACGACCTCATCGACCTGAACCACTAGCATGCCAATGTAAGAAGACGTCTCATCGGCAGGGATAAGGATGCGCATTCTTCCCAGCAACACTGTAGACATGCGAGCCAATACCTGCATAGGGCTGAACAATCAGGCAGCTCGCGTAGGCATGGTGCTCGCTGCAGAAATCGGAATAACCGTCTGTCCTCTGGTGGTGATAGTGGAACGACGCTGTCCAGGTGGCGCACCCCTGTGCCGCCAAGGAACCCTGCACGGTGCATCACTAATATTGTCATTTCATGCTGGCAGTACAAGTCGGCGGAAACCCGGGCTAGGCGTGCGCGCGGTTCTCGCGACCCCGACGGAGGAAGTAATAGTTGAGCGTCCGGGCGCTTCACAAGGTTGGCTATCTCCCTTCCGCCACGTTGAGCGTTTGGAGACTGCATCAGTGCCGGGCTCCGGCACCGGCGGTAAGTAGATTCGACCTCGGATATTAAAAATTGCGGCGTGGCAATCATGGTTAGATGAACGTGGGTCACGGTCGATCGATTGCGCTGGTTCATGGCAAGAAATTTTTGAGAGATGATACGATCGCGCTCAGCGGCACGTGTCAGCTTCCGAAACGCTGTACTTGCGCTTTGTCAACTCCCAACTCCGCCCGAAAAAAAAAAAAAAAGGAAAAAGTTGGATGGACGGGAGGTCCGTTCAGGTAGCCCCTTGCGACGAATGCGAGGCTCATTGCAACAACACATCCATTCAAAGACCACATACGCGTACGCAGCAACTCGAACACCCGACGTGGGCATGGCGAGGCTGTCTATTCAATTTCCAGGTACACCTTCTCCGAAAGCCCGCCCGAGGCCTCCTTACATGGCCTTGGGTGTGTGGCGTATCGTTTCGTTTGGGCTAGCCCCCCCCCCCCACCCCCGCAAGGTGAAGCGGAAATCTGCGAGACGATCGCATGGCGCATGCAAACCCCCATGGTAAACGTTTGAATTATTTAAACGCTCATTGGAGTTTTGCACATGACCTGCAGCAGTGCCGTATATGGCTCATTGCATTTGGGGGTTTGCATCGGCCGTAACCCGCGTTTCCATTATTCGTGTAAATGCGAGCTCCTGGGTCCAGCAAGCCGGACCAACGACTCGAGAAGGGTGTCACCAGAACGAGTCTACCCAAGAACTCACGCCAGCGAGCCGTCCACTGGGGCTGCAAAAGGGCTTACTTAGGTCTTTGCCGTGCTGTCGCGGTGCCAATGTGCTTCACCCCTTCCTGCCTGTCCTTCCGAATTGATGGCCTTCTGAAGCTTGTGAAGCTTGGGACTAGCTACTGCGGAAGGGATCTCTGCCGAAGAGGAGCCGCAATTAGCTAGTCCTTACAATCCACCAAGGGACACACGACAAACACATGGAAAGTTATCCACACAATCCCAAATGAAGACTGAGGTATGGTTTTCGGCCAAGGAGACTGGCAAGCTACCCTGTTTATACTGGTATCAGGTGAAAGGGTCAGGTACGATGACATCTTCACCCAGCGCCGGATGGGGTGCGGTGGTGGGGTTTCCCATGGCCGATTCTAGAACATGGAGAGCCCGTCTACCAGGAAGGGGCCCGTTTGCTGATCCTCTCTTCCATCTGAGTCTAAGGCCGGTCAACTACACGAATATCGACGCTTCGGCTGATAGTTCACGTATTTGCAAATGACCCTGCGCCACTCGGTAGTTCACACTACGCGAGGGCATTCAAATTGTGGGGAGGGAGGAATGAATAGAATTCCTACTGGAGCCGACGATCTCGCAGCTACTCTTGCTATTTGGCCAGTCGTTGCATTTCTCCGACCACGATTCCATGTCTCATTCCATCACATTTTTTTCGTAGTACATGCTTCCCATGGAAATCGGTCACAGGCAATGGCTATTCCTTCGAAATTATGAATCACAGCACGATGCCGATTTCTGAATCAAATGCCGTCCGCTGCCTCCAAGGTGATGGTCACTCTGACGCGACCGTATCCGCTCGATATGTTGATTGTGTCAATGCGGGTCCCGGGATGGAGAATATATTGTCTGGCGAAGGTTCTCAGGTTTTCCGAGGGCGAGGGCGCGGGCGCTTCGGCGTTGGCCGCATAACTTTGTTCCTCGGAGTCAGCCGCACCGTAGGCGCCAGCCTGAAAAGTTCCGTAGCTCGGCCCGTACTCGATCACACTGCCTGATGACGAAGGTTGGCCCTACTGCTGAGTTAGGGAGACTCGAAGAAGATGGGGACGTTAGTCGAAACGCACAGTAGAGAACCGGGCGTGAAGGTCTCTTCCGGAGGGGAACCTATTGTCCTGGATCCTGTTCGCGTTGCCTGTTGCCGGACCATAGTTCTTGTACGGAGACGCACCGCTCTAGTGAAATAATAATAATAATGATTATCCTTCTGGAGGGCGAAAACAGGAAATTTGGCTCGCCATTGCAGGAGCATGCGGAGCATTGTACTGCGTGACGGGCCGAGCGTCATAACCGCTTGTGATGTTGTTGGTATATGGCATGCCAAAATGCTCGGGACCGCTTGAGGACAGAGCAGGTGCCCATTGGGAGAAATGGCCTGCGAAGTGGTAGGGAAGTGCATCCTCACGGAGTGTCAGTACGCTTTAAATAACATAAGCATAAGGAAGGAGGATACCATTGGCGCACTCTGCGAAGGTGCGCTTTCATCCTCAGACAAGGAGGACGAACGCAGCGGGGATTCGGATTGGGGAAAGGCGTTTCCCCCATAGCCAGCATCCCCGATGTCTGTGCGTGGAGCGATATGAGCCATTGAGTGATGCAAGTGTCTTCAAAGTGTCAACCGGAGAGTCGAGCCAGTGAATCAACTTGGGGTGTTGGGAGGATATAAATACCGCCTCGCGCCCCACCCGTCGTTGATGTCTGCCCGTCCCAGTAGATCGGCCGACCTCGTGCGCCCGCGTGTTCGATCGCAGGCGGCAGGCAGGACAGAAGACCAAAACCAAAATCATCATGCCAGGAAATGTGCGTCCAGGGGTAGCCAATTAGCAGGGTACGGTCGGAATGACCCGAACCGCTAAATGCCGAAATGACGAAAATTTTATTGAAGTCTCGCGCGCCTGCTTGGAGCGTCGAACGTCACGGTCGATCGGCGGTGGGACACGACACGGACACGACGAGGCGCGTCTAAGCAATCACTAACACAGGCACGCGTCCGGAACTAGCCGTGTTCATTTCGGGAGAATCCGACTTTGGGAGGGGGTAAGAGGACCGGTCGAGATCACGACACTGCGATGGTCGCGTCGCGGTTGCGGGGAGATCCGCGAAACGCGCGCCAGTTTGGGGGAGTGGGAAGGCGCCTTATCTCTCCTTTACAATTACCGTAGTACGCGCCGCCACAGACTGCAGCGACCGACAAGCGTTGATGGTCCCGAAGACGCACGCACGCGTTCCTGAGCCATACTTGCGAACTAAATAGGCTGGCACCGAGCCTATCAGCTGGACCGAACAACATTCGAGGGTTCTAGTGATCCAATGGCTGGCCGCCACAGCGCCGCTTTTGAACGTGAGTTTCCGGTTGAAATCTACACAATTCATCGCGTTTGGCGTCGATGGTATCCCATTACTGAACTGAACGATAGGCCTTATGGGGTTGCTTGCGGCAGCGGTGACAACGGAGACAACCTAACATTCGGCACAGACCGTGCAGCCGGGATGTTTCCAATTAAAATGTAATGATGTACACACCGATTGAGACAGACGAACGAAACGACCGTTTTCTGCCCGCCGCCTGACCGGCCTCGCCACTAGCACTTCGGTTAGGACCGAATTCCACCTAAAGACGACCGAGGACTCTTGGGCTGTGCGAATTCAGTAAGACCTCTCGTGCTTGCTACCCAGCCTGGCATTGATGTCCCATGGAACGTACAACTTATTTCGTGCACACATCGAAAGCCTCTCTAGCTCAAACTGAGGCGTAACGGCTGAAAGCAGAGGGCCATCAGCGACGGATAGCCTCGACTCGGCGACAAATCCGTGTTTTTGCATAGGTATTTCATCATCTGACACCCTCATACTTTCGGCATAGAAAACAATAATCTGAACGTCGTCATTCAAAGGCGAGGACTCAGTCACAACATTATTGCACGGTGACCCCTTCATCGAGCCCGGTCACAGCCCGGGACCCATCATCGGGAGAAGCTAAGCACAGGCATGAGGCAGTCCTGCACAGGATCATCTTGTGTGTGACCTGATCAGATGCGAGTTAACTTTTCGTGGTGCCGTGTCCAATTTCACAAGATGTTGGCCCGGAAAGTATAGCAAGAGGCGCCTTGGGCCATGTTCGGGAGGATCCCGGATGCTTGTACGCGGAATTTGCCGACTTGAACATTTTCCCCTGCGGTGTTATGTTACAGAACACCGCCTCAGAACTCAAAGGCCTGGGTATGTTAGATTCATGCCGAACATCGCAAACAGTATGATATCACCGCAACGTGTAATGTGCAAGGACGATGGAATTATCTCACACAAACAGTCCCTGTAATGTTGTTCCCCACACGCGTAGAGGCCAGCGCTTTATACTCCAAATTAGCGCTCTGACATTTGCGCCAAATAATCTGAGAGCTAGGTGAACGCAATGAATGCCGTCAGGTGTTCGGTGATCCCCGCGCCACGTGAAGAAGCCCAACGCACCTTGAGAGCCCCAGAACGTATGTTCTCGCCCAGATTCTGCACGTCCGGGTTTGACATGATGCGCGAGTAAGCCTCCCGTGCAGCGTTCTCGAGTCCAACAAGGCTGCTGTCGCCTAGGATGCCACCGTCCGATCCATGCGCGAGAGCCTCTTCTTCGTCACGTCCGAAATACTGATTCGACGAAATCGAGGTCGCGCCTTCGAACTGTGCGAGCCGTGCTCGTCCCTCAGCAACGGTAGTGGGGTCATACGTGCCCCGCTCGAAGAACATGTCGCTCGAGATCGCCTTTTGGTTCCCAAACCGCTCGCGAGCCGTCGTCGGTGAATCGTCCACGACTGGGGCAGATGACCTTAACGGAGGGCATGACAACTCAGCAACTACCGACGTGGGAGGAAACACGCACACTTTCGGTGCCGCAGCCGCCTGTTGGGCGCGGGGCAACGCACCAAATCCGAGCTTTTTCACACCCATCCCAAGCCTGTCCAAATCGGCGGAGCTGGCACCCGCAGAAACCGGACTAACACCACTCATACTCGCAGTGGCACTCTTCTTCTTTAATTCGAGCGCTGCAGCCTCGCGCGCTGCCTGTGCTTCAGCCTCTTCACGCTCGCGATCATATCCCAACTGACGGATCCGCTCCGCTTCGGCAGCCGCACGGCGCTCAGCCTCAGCAAAGTCCACAGGCGCAGCTTTCTTTGCGCCAAGGCCTTTCTTCACGGGTCGTGTAGTCCCTGTGCCCGCACTCGTACCAGATGATGATGTACTACTCGAAGTCAGCGTGCGCGCCATGCCGGCTGCTGAGGCAGAGTTTGAGCGCAGGGCCGAGGATGTGACTGTTCGCGGCGCCACGATATTACTCTGCGCAAGGGCAGAGGGTGAACGCCCAATGGATGGTGGGGCAGCAGATTGTGATGAGGCACCGGACTTCGATTTCGCCAAAGCGGGTTTTTCCCAGGACGAGAAAAAATCATCGTCTTCAGCTGAGGCATCGTGCGCAGCGGCTTTGGAAGTATCGACGCCGTCAACGACAATGCCGTTTGGGAACCTGCGTTTGCGGAATAAGCAGAGGCTAGTTGATGTATAGACGTGACGGGAGCGCACTGGGATACGTCTTCATTGACGCGACGGGCGAGCTCCTCCTTATACAAGTCAGCTACGCGGTTTGTGTATTTCTTTTTGACATCAGAGTCGGTCAGCAAGGATGCGCCGCCATGTCGGGTGAAAAACTCGGTAGCAGAGCCATTACCGCCGACTTTCATCGTACGAAGTTGTGTTAGCTGCCAGCTATCGAGATTGGTCGAGCTGCGCGACGAATACTCAGAGGAAAAGCAATGCGGCTCGATATCGCAACAAGAGCGTACCGAACAAATGAGATATGCACGCCCATGTTACGGTGCACGCTAGAGCAATCAAGACAGATGTATAACCCAAAGGTGACGCTGGCCCATGTCGGGTTGCGAGCCTGGCAATCAAAGCACATCTGCAATCATCGTTGGCTATATTCAAACCCATCACCCTGTTCACGAACCTTGTTTCCTTTGCCGGCTTTGAGGACCGTGAATACCTGATCCGTCTCCGCTTTCGTCGGGTCGGCCATTTATATAGGGAAGGTAGTTTCGAAATAGATAGTATTGGTAGGTTCGAAAGATGCTCGGAGGCGGTGTTATGATGTGGGGAGATGTGGCAGGAAAGAATCAGGAATCAGTAAGTAAAGTAAAGGGTCTCGCTCGCGCCGTCAAAGTTTGAGTTGTTACTCTGGTGTAGCTCTGCGGATGCCCGCTTAGCTCAGTGGTAGAGCGCGTCACTCGTAATGATGAGGTCGGTTGTTCAATCCAGCCAGCGGGCAATTCTACTTTTTTTCTATTGGTTTCTGCCCACTATCTACCCATTCAAGTATTTGTACACTTTGCTTATATTGACCATATCTAGCTCTAGAAAACTGCAGCTAAATCAGGAATACTACATCACACTAGAAATGCCTAGAGTCAACTAGAGAGTATGTTGCAGGATTCTCATAAGTAAAATGTGGGAAAGCACATGAACACAGACATGAAAAGGGCAGTACAAAGGCAATGAATCTGGTAGCAGGTATGAAAACCATTTGTACTATGCTCTAGTTAGACATTAGGAGCAGTCAATGTAGGGCAATTATTGCAGGATCAAGTGGCCAATTATTGAGCACTTAATTGCCTCAAAAATCATGCAACCTTTGACCATCATGATTTTGCCTGCCTGTCAATAATTTACTCCTGCTGGCTAGGAAATTCACATGATGTGTACCCACATCCCTGCACCTCCACACATTCCTCCTTCCCATCATCCTTCATCCCTCTCCTCATCCTGTTACAAATTGCTCCTTGCCCCCCTTAGTGCCTTACCACCATGACATCATACAACAACTACCTTTACCCTTGATGGAATGACCAAGTCATTGCCCTCACTCCAAGGCCTCATGCAGGCACTCTCCAATACCCAGTTACCAACTCCTTTGCAGAGGGACATATCCCACAAAGCTGACACAATCAAGAGCATGTCAGGAGACAGCATCAGGAGGCTTTGGGCCACTTTACCCCACCAGGGCCATCATACCCACCACTGCACAGCAGTACCACTATCTGAGTCCCAGTCACAGGGAACACACAAGTCACAAGCAGTTGATGTCTTTTCACAAAAAGTGTCACACTCCAGAAATGGTAAGTGCCCCACCAACATGGCTCCTCAAGGCAATTCCCATAAACCCTGCAATTGTTTTTGAATGCAGAATAATAATTACACACACAATGGCAACTTTCATAATGGTGGTTTCAGGAGTTATGGACAACAAATCTAAGGGCTTGATTGTGATGCTGAGAAGGCCAGTGCTGCCACACTTGGGGTGGGTGGCGTGAAGGTGCCTGTGGGCAATGATGAGGGGAGGGCATACACCACAGCTGGGCTGAGGGAGGGAGTGGTTGCAGGGGGTGCACATGCCTGAGAATGCGCAGCTTGGGCCCACACATTGGCCACGATGGAGAGGGCATCAGATTTGGCATGCTTACTTGAGCGTTCCTCCCCAGCATATGGGTTGCTGTGAGCATGATGGCGCTTGCCCTTGGCAGTGCCAATACTCTTCTCCGTCAACCTGCACTCATTGGGGAGGCACTTCCACTTTGGGGCCCGTTTGATTCCCATATGGTTGGTGGTCTCCATCCAAGTGTTTTGATTGGGTGCAATTGCAGCCTTTTTGGGTAAAGTGCTCTGATGCTGAGTAGATGCAATCATGGTGGTTAGGCTATACTTTGCTGACTGGTAGGCTTCAACAATGGCTGGGGTTGCCGTTGCTGGTTCCATTGGGTGATTGATAAGCAACTGTGATAGGCAACTGATATCTTTTGTGAGTGTTCAAATGGATTCCTCTGGTCTTGGAATGCCAGTGTGTGCATGGGTAATTGAGGACTGTGCTATGAGGAACTTAGGCTTATCATCTGGGAATATGGTGGGGAAATGGTGTTGGATAGTGGCTATGTGCTTGCAAAACTGTACCCTTGGGCAGTCAGGGCAATCACATATTGATCAACCTAGATTGACAACAAAGAATTTACCCTGTTGAGAAGCCAAAGCTTGAAAAATGTGGCCATATCCTCTGTATTCACCCAAGCTTTGACCTTGTCCCACAGTGCTTGAAACTTGGTGGTAACAATGTGCAATCTCATTGTGCAGAGGATGTGCCATGTGCAGAGTGTTACCGAGTGGTTTGGGGTCCGGAAGATGCCGGAACACCTGAACTATGGACTGCACTGTTTCCATTATGCGTGCGTCAGATCTTGATTGTTTATGTTCATTGACATCACATTCGGAACGCATTGATCGTATCTTTCAGAGGATGTACTGAAGAAGCAATGAGTAGCATTGCTTCTGTCCCAGATGTTCCTGTACCGCCACGTACGTCGATTCCTTGATTGGGGAAGCACTTAATGCTTCCAGCACCAAGATTGTTTACATAGAAGCAACCTCGCTTCTATGAGCTGCCTTTTGCTTCTATAGCACCAACCAGTACTACAGTAGCATGAACCTTATTCCTGTAGGGCTATATAAAGCCTCCAGTAGAAACAGTTGGGCCTTAAGCTCAACTTAGTTTGCCAATCCCAAACAGTTGACTCCTACCCCATCTGCAGAGCCCCTCTCATCTTGTTGTCATACTCTAGAAGGATCTAACACTCCTTCCCCTCCACGAGTATTGCTTGCTTGACTCAAGCATATCTGCATTGGTAGGACGTGTTTATAGACGCAACCATTGATCTTATTTAAGGCACTTTGGAGCCTTAACACAGAGGTACACTTGGCTCCATGGGTACACATCCCAAAGTGCTGTGATTTGTGCCTCATCGCGATCTGTCATTATTACTGAGGGGCAGACAGCGGGATTCGCTTCCTTTACCCAGTTTACAAAAAAGGAAATGATTACCATGTTGCCATTTGAAGCGAGCATCCAGGCAACAAGAACACCTATAGGGAGTATGAGCACTCAGTGCCATGATCCTGGTGTAAGGTGGATTCCTGCTGGCTGTGGAGTCATGTGATTTGGGGGTATTGGTTGACTGCCAACATGATCCCTGCAAAAACTAACTCCTATGCCTCACATGTCTCTCCATCAAGTCTCTCCCCCTGCATTTCTCCTTATCTCCATATTTCCATTTCATTCCTTCCACCACCACCTTCCTTCATGCCTCACAAGAACAACGTCACCAGTTTTCTGGACCAATCTCAAAGCACAGACATCGCCAAAGCCCTCTCTCTCTCATGCTTTTCCAGCACACTTCCTTGCATCCTCGTTGACCCCATCATCATTTGTCTAGACCTTTTCTCGTTTTCAAGTCCGCTGCCTCGTGCCCTCAATGACCACGTCATCACCATCCTTGTCCTTTCATTATTTTGCAGTCCGCTGCCTCACGAACTTGTTGACCGTCTTGCACCCGCACTCTTGATTTCCTTTCATCACATAGCAATTCCACCCATGCCATCCAGTCCACTCTCAATTTCCTTTCATCATGTAGCAATTCCACCCACACTGTCCAGTCCACTCTTGACTTCCTTTCATTGCATACTGATTGCACCCACACCTGTTGGCCAGCTCTTGACCACCTTTCATCGCATCACCCTGCTGTGACTACCATGATGCATTTGTCCATCTTTCACCATTGTCACCGCAGTCAGATGCGAGGGCTCAGTGCCCCAATGACACATGATTACTGCTACCAGAACTATCGTATGTTACCTCTCTGCCTGTTTTCAGCTGTGAATTCTCCAACTGCCTTTGTCTTCATTGATTTGTTTACTTCTGATCGGTTTCATTTACCTTACACATTTCGGATTCCTTACACAGACCTCATTTCTCCTACTCACTGTTTGCGTCTCTTGTACCCCCACTCCCCCGAATATTCCTCCCTCTCATAGTTCTCGCTTCATATAAAAAGACACTAGTTATGTCTTGGAATAACAGTCCCTTTGATTCTGAAAAATCCCCCTTTTGTGTGCCACTGCAACTCTCGAAGCAAAACCAATGCATTCAACTCCTCAAATTCTTGTTTCCTTCTCAACTGCTTGCCTTTTTCATCTCTCTCCCTCTTGATTCCTACCTTCTGTGGCTCCATCTCGATGCCTTATCGGCCCTGATCTCATTCCTCAAGAAGTGTCTTGTCTGTGAGCTGGAAGGGTTCCTTGCTCTTCAACATTCCTCTCCCTCTGGTCTTGACTGTCCCACATTCTCACTTGCACATCACCTGACATGCTTCACCAAATTCATTCTTATGCACCATGCTCCCAATGGTCCCTAGCAATGATTGTAAATGGAAGCAGATCGACATATTGGGTTGTATTATGTGTCACATTGATACCAATAAATGAGTGGCCAAGGCACCGGAACACATCCCATTGAAACTCAGTTTGGATGCAAAGGACAAAGCACCCTTTATGCAGCTTTGAAGTCTGGGGTGGTTCATCAAGCTTATCTTGATAAAAGACTGATATCTTTTCAGCTCTGAGTCTATCAACCCACAGCCTCACAGAGATGGCATCTTCTTCATGCAAAATGCAAACAGATGCCCTCTTTGTCTATGTGCTGGGCCAATTTCTGGATATCCATGGGGTTAATGAATTTGTCATGAGAATCGTCTGGTGCTGCCTCTTGAATGCGCTGCACCTGTGGATACACTTGTTGCGCAGCATAGAGCGCAGCTAACAGGCCAAGCAACCCACCTTAGAGGTTGTGCTAATGCTCAAGTGATATTGGGGTGTAGAGCGATGTGTATACTTGTCTACAAGTATGGTATTTATACCTCTGTGACCCAGGGCTGTTCCTAAGTCCAAAAGAGGTGACTACAGGTGTCCACTATATCGCGCATTAAGTGACGCATGATGTGGAAATGTTCTAGACGCAGCATGAGGCTGCATCTTGTGATAGATAGCGTAGTATGTGTAACCCTATTGCCATAAGCGCATATACTAAAGTTCTGTCTAACACGTAACATTTATGAGCGGATCTTGAACCTTGTATGAAGGTCTTCGCCTTCTTTGATCCGTTCTGGTTCTGGTTCAACACTCCCCCTTGCTAAGTGCATTGGTAGATGCCATGAGCATTTTCCCACATTCAGGGGTAGAATGTTAGTCCTAGTTGCTCCCTGAATTTGAGGAACTTAACGCGATCAAGGTTCTTGGTGAACATGTCGGCTGGGTTGTTAGCCCCTTCAATAAAGAATAGCTCCACCTGTGTATTTTGTATGACTTCATGAATGAAGTGATAGCGCAAATCAATGTGTTTGATGCGCTTTTCTTGCACAGGGTTGGAGGCTAAGAATATTGAGCCTTGGTTATCACCAAACAGTGGGATGGGAGCAAGATTAATGCCAAGTTCTGTTAGTAAGGATTTTATCCAAACTAACTGTCTGCTTGTGTCAGAGAGCGACATGTACTCAGCTTCAGTGGAGGAGAGCGCAACTGTTTTCTGCGCTCGTGAGTTCCACAAAAATATTGCTCCAGCCAGGTTCACCATATAGCCTGTTGTGGACTTCCGATTAGTCGGATCAGAAGCCCAGTCAGAGTCGGCATATGCCATCAAGCCGCCATTGGATGGTCCATCATAGACCAAGGCATAATTGGCAGTTCCCAAGAGGTATTGGCAAATATAGAATGCACAATTTAAATGGTCCTCTGAGGGATTGGCAGCATGTTGCGACAACTTAGTGACTGCAAAGGCTATGTCTGGACGCGTTCCAAGCATTATGTATAGGAGTGATCCTATAACCTGCTGGAATTTTGACCACAAGGCTGGGTCAGCAGTGGAAGTGTTGGGAGAGGGGTGATAGCCCTCTGGTAGCGGAGTAGGAGCAGGGTTTGCATTAAGAATGCTGCAGCACTTTCTGTAGATATTCAGTCTGGTCCAGATGGATCTGGCCGGACTTGCGTTGAATGTGCATGCGTAGAAATTCTTGGGCATCGCCCAGATCTCGACATTCCCAGAGCTTCATGAAGCGCTCCTTTGTTTTATTGATTTGTTTTTTGTCTGCTCCAAAGAAGAGCACATCATCAACATAGACGATGGCTATGATGCTCTTGTCTTTGCTAACAAAGAGCCCAGAGTCAGACATAAGGCAAATAAGGCCGAGCGAGGCCATGGACTTGTCAAGGGCTTTCCACCATGCAAGTGCCACTTGCTTGAGTCCATATATTGCACGTTTAAGGCGCATGACTTTACGCTCTTGGCCTTTTATTTTGAAGCCCTCAGGCTGCTCCATATAGAGCTCTTCATCGAGCTCACCATAGAGAAAGGCAGTCTTGACGTCTAGTCCGCTAATGTGCCAGTTTTTGAGCGCTGCGAGCGCAATCATTAGGCGGACTGTCTCAAACCGTAACACGGGTGAGAATATTTTGTCATAGTCAATGCCTTCTACTTGGGAGAAGCCTTTGGCGACTAGTCTGGCTTTTTTACAACCATCAGACCTAAGGTCGAATACCCATCTGTTTTTAATTATTTTGCGATCCTTGGGAGGATCGACTAGTTCGAAGACTTTGTGTCTGTGGAGGGATTCCAACTCCTCACGACAAGCATCTTTCCACTCCTTTTGGAGTTCACTTGGCATTCGCAGAATGTCCCTAAAGATCCATTCGCAAATCTTCGCAGTATTGGGTGCTTCCGAACTTAGTGGAACTGCTTGGGCGAGCAGATAGTTCAGAAATTTGACTCCCCCTTCCCTTGCAAGACGTAGAATGTCTTCTACCTCATCCTAAGAGGCTTGTGGCGGTTGATCGTCAAAGACGACAGGAGGGTAAGGGCCTGGTATGGCCGATCCTGACGTACTACCCTCACCGGAGCTACCGGGTTGGTTTTATGTCATTGTTCTCCATGTGCGTGTGTGCCGGACGTCTTTTTCCACTTCTGTGGGGTGTCTGTGTTCACCATAGACGTTTCCAGGATGGGTAGGTACTTTCCTCAACCGCTGAGACCTTCGAGGAGGTACAGGCTCTTCAACGGGAGGAGGGGACGGTGTAGGAGGGACGGGCATTTGCTCGTGTTCCTCTTCTTCTGGCACCTGTATAGGCTGCTCATCGTCCTCACTTTTAATTGCAGGGAATGGGTCGTCAACACCAGGAATGGTGTCTTCGACAGGTTGTTGCGGTAGTTCCTCACGTGGTTCATTAATCCGCATGGTACCTTTAGTGCGTGCTTTGTCACATTTGGGGTACAGGGTATCATCGTACAGGGCAGTAGCATTTGTGTAAAGCGTATTATTGGGGAGCCTCATAAAGAGTGAGGCTTTGATCCCCTCAGTATGACCAAGGTAGATCATAAGCTCGCTTTTAGGTGAAAGCTTGTTGACTCGACGCTTTTCTTGTCACCGACTGGGGGCGGTGTCGCTGACAAATCGTTTCATGCGCGAGACGTGCGCACTGAGTTGAGCGAGACGATAAGTCCTCGCGAGAGTCGGGGATCTCGGTGACAACACAGCAAGAGCTAGTGTGTACCGCGGAGTGGAAGTTTGACAGAAAAGTCTTCGCGTTCGAAGACTTAGGAAATGGAGAATGTTTCTGAGTCGATTGCTTGATTTCCTGCAAGCCTACAGTCCGAAGCTAGAACCCAGTGATATTCACAAGAGAACAAACTTAGGGCTTGTTCTCTTCTACAGACAGGCTTATATAGACATTGTATCCTATATCAAATAGTAGACACGATGTAACGATGAGGCGATTGGAACTAGGACATGCTGGAAGGTGCTGGTACATGCGAGGCTTTAACGAGTCATGAAACGCGCGAGAACAGTGAGGCTAGTCCGGGTAGGCTTGTCCGGTTGCCGGTCCGGTCTGAAGAGCCGGTTCTTGTGACATCACTCCCTTGTTAACGTCTAAGCAACATAGGGGATGACAGTGGAACGACAGTGATGGGTGTGGAAATGGATTTGGTCGCGAGGGACTCGACATATCTTTC